>BQNB010119658.1:2541-20775 GCA_026074375.1 Tanacetum coccineum
TTTCTGCTTAAACAAACCTATGAACTCACCAACTTTATGTTGACACTTTAGCAATGTTTTCTCAGGTATTAAGGACGAAGATGCTATATGAAGTCTCATGCATTGCAGTTATTTTCCCGTTATCTGAAGATCACTTGTACTATTTAAAACAATGTTGTGTTGTCTATTTTATGCTTCCGCTGAATATTTAAACAATTTATTATTTCCTAATTCAAGTGATCTGTTTTCTTAAACGTCTCATATAGAGGTCGTTCTGTATTGCTTAGAAGTATGATAATCATGAAGTCACGCTCCCTCGGTTGCCATTATACTCTGATATTTTGGGGGTGTGACATAAATCCACCCGAAACTAAGGTGTTCTTTTCGAAAAATGAACGAGAGACGGGTATATTTAAGGATTAGATCTAAATCAACAAGCCACTATGAAAAGCTACAAACTTTATGCTAGAAAATAAGCTGAAAACAATAGATTCAAATCCACCAAAAACTAAGGTGTTCTCTTTGAAAAGTGAACGCGAATTTGATATATTTAAGGATTGGATCTAGAACAATAAGCTAGAATAAAAAACTACAAACTTTAAGCTAAAACAAATGATAAAAAAACAAACTTGGAAAATAAGCAATCAAAATAAGCTAAGAGGGCTTATTTTGATTGGCTTCTAAACCTAAATAATATGAAACAAGCTAGTCAAATAAGCTATTAGCAAGCTTATCCAAATATTAAGCTATATTTCAATAATCCCAAAATAAGCTATATGAAAAGCTTATTTGAAAACTAAAACCAACAAGTATATTAAATAAGCTTATTTGAAATAAGCTATAGAAATAGCTTATTCGAATATAAGCTTAAAATATAGAATCCAAAAAAAAGCTAATAAGAGTTTATTTGGAAATAAGCTAGAAAAATAAAATAAGAAAAATAGAGGATTAGAGAAAAAAATAAGCTAAGTGACACCAACCTTTGAAATAAACATCTTCATTAATAATAAGCAAATTCAATAAGCTAAAACAATAAGCTTTAAAAAGCTTTTACAAAATAAGCTAAAACTACACTACACTAATAAAACTACTATGTGAAAACTACACCTACCAACTAATAATCGAATCTGATGGAAATGAGGCCTTTTTATAGCCCATTTGACCATGGGGGCAATTTTGTAATTTCACTCGAGTCCACAATGCCAACAATTCTCAAACATTTTCCACCAATAAATTGGCCACCTCAGACCCCATCATCCAGTAATAATTCTCTAATGATTGGCAATGATTGCCTCTAGAAGCCTCGGAAAACGTGTATGACATCTGCCTTTTCTTATAACCGTGTACACCTGTCGTGCTCCTATTGGCTGGAATTCTGAACCTCGTACCTGCACCCTTGTCTGAACCTCGTAACTGAACCTCGTACTGACCTGCTGAATCCTCGTACTAAACCCTGCACTCTGAACCTCGTACTGACCTGCAGAGCTGACATGTCAGAAGCTGCCACGTAGCAGGCTGTCATTGGACAGCCGCCGCCACATGGCGGAAGTGGGTCCCACCTGACACATGTCAGACATTCCATTGTCCCTCTTATAGAAAATGGCACCCGGACGACGCCCAACTATCCACCGGAAACCCTGAAAGTCAACCATTGCGATATTGTGACCCGACCAAAACAATGTGGACATCAACAGTGGCATTGACACTTAGATGCTCAACCAGCTCATTGCCACAAGAGTAGCTGAAGCACTCGCAGCTGCCGCTGTGACTCATGCTGCAAGCACTCAAGATTCGAGAACAACTAGGATCCAACTCTGCCCAGATAAGCATGCAAACTACAAGGGAATTCCGAGCAGTCATGCATGAAAACTTTCTGTTGGTACTGAAGGTGCTGTAGGCTTAACCTGTGGTTTTGAGGAAACTAGAATCTCCAATTTGGGATAAGCAACGTTTGCAGAAGGTGATAGAGTCAAATTTACTTCTTGCACAACTTTGCTAGTAGTTTCTTTAAAACTATGGTGGATGCGTGTACGTTAGTTTCTGTTACTCTCGATACCGCTAATGCAACAACTTGGAGTGATTTCAAGGACTTGGTTCATTATGAAAGTACTGCCTCGCATTGATGGTTCAAACCAATGGAAAAACGAATTGTGGGGATTTAAAAGTGGAAGCACAAACCTTACAGCATATAATCAAATGTTTTCCATGAAACTCATCTCTTATGCCCAGAAATGGTACCCAACGCCGACCGGTTGTTGGAACGTTACATCCAAGGTCTACCTTTGAACATCAAGGGTAACGTAACCTCGTCCAAACCAGTAGACTTGCATGAAGCAATTGACATGGCTCAAGGTTTGATGTACCAAGTGGTCCAAGAGCTAGGAGAAAACTCGGGTGACAAAAGGAAATGGAACGGAAATCACTACAACCCCAACAACACCAACAACACTAGCAATCTCAACCCGAACAAACGCCCAGAGACAGCAAGGGTGTTTTCAGCTGGGCAAGGTTCTTATGCTGGCAAGTTACCTCACTGCGGAAAGTGTGGACGACACCAACACTGACGCATGCCCTCCTGCTTGCCTACAACTAATGGAAAGGACGGGACATAAGGCCAATGGGACTGCCGAGCCCCCCACTTCGTACACAAGCCAAAAAGAGACTCGAGCAAAGGAGGACAGGGAGAGTGATGTTACTTGTTTCGGATGTAGCAAAAAAGGACATTTCATGACCTGTATTCGTAATAATGGAAGCCAAGGGCCGTGGGATTCAAATTCGAGGAACCAACAAAATCCTCAGAACATTCAGAGGGCAGTATCAAGGAAAACCTAAGGGAAATAATCAAGCAATTTCAACCAGCACTCAGGAGAATGCAGAGCACCTGGCAGGTGTACAGCCTATGTGCTGAGCTTGTGTGAAAGATAACAAATAGTGGTGAATTGGTACGTTCCTGATCAAATAATGTTTAATGCTTCGTGCTATTAGATACTAGTGCGAGAGGAAGCTTTTGTGTTTCATATGCTTTCAGTAAATATATAGACATCCATCCTACAACCCTAGATACTAATTATAGTGTGGAGCTAGCCGACGGAAAGTCACTAACCACAACTAATATTATAAGAGGGTGTACTCTTAACTTGCCAATAATTACCTATTCAAAATCCGACTTATCCCTATAGAAAACTAAGGAAGTTTTGACGTCTTCGTCGGAATGGATTGGATGTTCCGAAACATCGCGCAGAGGTGGTGTGTTATGAGAAGTACATTCGTGTTCCGTATGGAAATGATATGCTAATTGTACAAGGCGAAAGAAGCGAAGTTAAAAACGAATCAAGATTAGAAGCTTTTCGTGCACAGTATGCAAAAGACATTGACCGGGATGTCAAGTGTTCTTGGTTCAAATGATGAAGAAAGAGGAAACTGAAATCCCAGAAAGGCGAATTAAAGATGTGCCTGTCGTCAGAAACTTTTGCAGAAGTAATCCGCTGAAGATTTTGCCCAGGACTACCCGTCGCGCCAAGTAGAATTTAACACGACGTTAAATTACCAGAGCTGCACCTGTTGCACTTGCACCTTTCTCATCTTGCACCTGCAGAAATTGAAGGAAAACTAGCGAACAGCTTAAAGAACTTTTGACCAAAAGGTTTTATAGACCACAGTTTCCATCTCCGTAGGTAGCAAACGGATTCTTATTTTGTCAAAAAGAAAGATGGATCTTTCCGAATGTGTATCGATTATCGTGAGTTGAACAAACTTACAGTGAAAAAAATTGTTTTACCCATTTACCAAGAATCGATGACTTATTCGATCAGTTGCAAGGATCCAGCATCTACTCAAAAATTGGACTTAAGGTCAGGTTATCATCAGTTAAGGTTAGAGAAGAAGATATTCCCAAGACTGCTTTCCTGAACACGATTCGGACACTATGAGTTCTGAGTCATGCCTTTTGGTTTGACCAACGCGCCTACGGTGTTTCATGGATCTCATGAACCGTGTGTGCAAACCATACTTGGATAAGTTTGTGATTGTGTTCGACGATATTCTCATATACTCCCGCAACGAGAAAGAACACGAAGGGAACACTTGGAAGACTTCTTCTGGAGTTCGTTATAGAAAGAAGAATACCTGTTATGCCAAATTTTCTAAAGTCGTGAATTTTTTGGATCAATACGGTAAAATTTCTTGGACACGTGATCGAATAACAGTGGTATTCACGTGGGACCCGTAAGATTGAGGCGTGATGAATTGGGATCTACCAAACCCCACTCCTTCGGAGATTCGCATTTTATTATGTCTTGATAGGTACTATAGGAGATTCCTTTTTAGGATTCTCTAAATAGCTAAACCATATGACTGAAGCTTACGCAAAAGGAACCAGAAGTTCGGATTGGGGTGAAGAACAGGAAGAAAGCTTTCCAGCTATTGAAGTAAAAAAAAACTATGTGTTGCACCTCTATTTTAGCACTTCCAGAGGCAGGTGAAGGATTTTGTGTGTTACTGTGATGCTCCATAAAAGGGTTAGTTGCGGTACTAATGTAGAGATGGAATGTATTGCAATACGCTTTCTAGGCAACTGAAAATTCACGAGGAAGAACTACACCACTATGATCTGGGAGGTTTGGAGCGGTAGTGTTTTCGCCCTGAGGATCTGGAGATTACTATTGATATGGTACGAAGTGTGTTGTAGTGTTTCAACTACCACAAGAGTCTACAAACATATCCTAGACCAAAAGGACCTATTTGATTAGGCAACGCCGATGGTTAGAGCCTTCTAAAGTGATTATGATTGCGAAATTCGTACACCCTGGGAAGAGCAATTGTCGTAGCAGATTGCTTATGAGTCTAAGGAACGAATCAAACCGTTTTGCGAGTATGAGCCTTGGTTATGACATTGGCTTTCCGTCACGGAATCTTAAGCTAGATATGAAGCAGTTAAGGTTGAAAACATTGAAGCAGAAGATATTGAAGGGCATTTGCTAAAGAAATTAGAAGCTCGCGCTGATGGAACATTATGTTTGGATAATAGGAGTTGGTTACCATGTTACGGTGACACGAGATCTTTGATTATGCATGAGTCACATAAGTCAAAGTATTCTATTCATCCAGGAGCCGACAAGAAGTTTACCTTGAATGAAAAATGTTATATTGGTGGGCATACATGAAGGTGACATCGCCACTATGTCAGCAAATTGCTGACTTGTTGCTCCAAGGTCAATTCGGAACACTCAGAGGCCCTCTGGTTTATTGGTCCAACCCGATATACCAGAATGGAAGTGGGAGAAGATAACAATGGATTTCATCACCAAACTACCCAAAACGGCAGCAGGATTCGATTCGATTTGGGTCATTGTTGATCGTCTTACCAAGTCTGCGCACTTTTTGCCAATGAGAGAGACAGATTCAACAGAAAAATTAATGAGGCTGTACATGAAGGAGATAGTAGCAAGACATGGTTTATACCGGTGTCAATCATCTCCGATCGTGATAGCCATTTCACTTCGAGAGTTTGGCAATCTTTGCATAAAGCATTGGGTACGCAGTTGAACCTGAGTACTGCTTATCATCCTCAAAATCGTAATGGTCTGAGTGCGAGGGGGACCATTCAAAACAATTAGAGGAACATGCTTAGAGATTGCTGTGATTGACTTCGAAAAATGGATGGGTTGGCATTTACACCTAGTAGAATTTTATCAATTTATAATAGTATCACACGAGCATTAAAGCTGCACTGTTCGAAGCACTTTACGGTAGGAAGTGTCGTTCTCCTGTTTGTTGGGCTAAAGTTGGAGAAGCACAACTTACCGGACTAAAAGATATTTCACTTTTTTTATTTTCTAACTGAGACTACGGAGAGATTTTCAAGAATAGAGATGCGCATGTATGCAAGCTGCCCCTTGATCAACAAAAGGCTATGCTGACAGAGGCGTCGGCCCCTTAAGTTTGAAGTTGGAGATAAGGTTATGCTCAAGGTCGCACCCTGGAAGGGTGTAATGCGATTTGGAAAACGTAGAAAGTTAAACCCTCGTTATATTGGACCCTTCCAAATCATAGAAAGGATTGGTCCAGTAGCTTGCCGTTTGGAATTGCCTCAAGAACTTAGTCGAGTACACAATATGTTTCACATTTGTAACCTAAAGAAGTGTTTGTCCGATGACTCACTCGTTATTCCCCTGGAGGAGATCCAACTCGATGACAAAATCAACTTCGTTGAAGAACCCGTAGAGATAATGGACCGTGAGGTCAAGCAACTCAAACGAAGCCGTATACATATCATTAAAGTTCGTTGGAACACACATAGAGGCCCAGAGTACACTTGGGAATGCGAGGACCAATTCAAGGAGAAATACCCTCACCTATTCACTAATCCACGATCTACCACAACGTCTTGATTTTGGGACGAAATCGCATAACATGGGGCGGATGTAGCACCTCGGAAAAATTTAGGACTTCTTGTAGCTTTATGTATCGCAAGCTATTGCAAATTTACTGTTACTTTTCCAATAAAAGTTACTCTTTAAGCGACATACAACATTTTGCACTATTTAAGAGATATAATAACGCGTGTAAATCGTCGTTTTTGTTATACGATTAATATAGGGGCACTTTAGAAAAACGCCGTAACAATAAAAATCATATTTTATTTTTACGCCACAGCGAAACAAAGTCGCATTATTATATTATTTGTATACCCATCTTTACCTCAATAAATAAACCATGAATGGGGCCAATATGTTAAATATTTACCAAGTAAACAATTTATTTACGTTGATGTTTCATTTCCTCACAACGCTAATATGCAAATACTTATCAAAGTCAATCCGTAGAAAATTCAAAATAAGCAAACTGACACTATCATTGCATTCTTACATCCCATGTCCTACACCTTACATTCACATGCTACGTCTTGTTTCAATTTCATTTCAATTTCAATCCAACAAATAGTATCTATTCTTTAACAGTATTATAAAAAGGGTAATAATAACAAATAGTATCATATGCGTCAATAGTGGGTACAGTATACATTCACATGTAAAATCTCAGTAACCAAGCCAACACTTTGCGTATAAATGTGAAACCTTGCATGAACGATTCTATCATAACTAAAATTTTAAAACAAGAATTCATAACGATACGACTCAAGTGAGGATTTTTGTTGGGTGCAAGAGCTAGGGGGACAACGGGTTACTAGGGGTGGAAACCAAGAGTAGTTTGAGCTCTTATCATCATCATTTCCTCCTCATCGACTAACAAGCTTGGACCTTGGTAAGTAACCCTCGTAGCTCAACGCCTAACTTTATTATGGCATACACATTATAAGCATACATTCGACCCAAAAACTAAGGCATGTCTAGCCGTGGCAAGCTAGACGAAGGAGTCGGACTTGCTACGGTATGCACACAACAACATTGGTTACAAACCATGCTTGGTTCGTGTATTCGCACGCTGTAAAGGCTGATGGTCGTGTCGTGCCATGAAATGTGCAAATCATAGTAAACATTTATAAACAAAACTTCACCGATTAAACTAGTAACAAGCCTAAAAGCTTTGTAAAAACCCTAGTCAGGTGGTGATCGAATACGTTGACTCGTTAGGGGTAAGGAACCATGGGGTTACGCATGAAAGGTTAAAGAAAGCCTTGCATTGTGACCTCGACACATACCATGGGCGTGACCAAGCAACCCAAGGCAAACCACGGCGACCTTTTCTCGCTGAATTGGATTTCTATCTTTGCGTCACAGACTTGTTTTTTCCTTTTTGTGGCCCTGTTAAAGATGAGCAACTCATGCTCATGGTTTGTGCCCATACCTCGTAAACCCCTTGACACAAATAGCACATGAGACGTACCACTAAGTCGTGAAAGGGTACCACCTTGTCATGGTTGTTGCGTTGCAAGGAGACGTAGCCATAACAGCCACGGTTGCGTCTGTTATAGCACACAAAAATTCGCCCTTGTGACTCGAGATTAAGCCTCCTTATTGCTAACCACGTAGGTCGTAAACATGCAAATAGGTAGTTAACTATTACATATAGGTTGTGGTTCGCTGTGAAGAAAAGATCCAAAAACTGGGTTGAGTATTTTTAAAACTCATGTTGATGCGTCGGGTGTGCATGATTACGGAACAGGGAAATGTGCTTTATATACATACATATGATGGGAAGGAGAGAACACAAAACAAGTGGGTATAAGCCCACTGTTGGGCACGACAAGGTAGGCAGGAAAAACAGAAAAGAAAAAAAAGGGAGTGTAGGCCATATGTATGGTTGGTATAGTATAGAACATGGGATACCTTATACAACTTACATATTATTTTACCTTGTGAAAATTTGAAGTAACAAAGTGGTCGAACTTACATGTTTTTGAGCTCTCGAAAACGTTCCAACCGAATCCAAACGGGTTGGAAATTCCTTATCGAACTAATGATTAATGCGTTTTAAGAAGAGAAATCTAAATATATTTTTATGCCTTAAAGCTTGCAACACGAAGTCGAGTTTTAAACAGAATAAATAAATAAATTTAACACGGTTTTTAAAATATTTTAAAAGTCTATTCGGGTTTAAATATGAAAAAAATTATGAAGAATAAAAGAATATAAAATATATATTGTATATATATTATTATTTGAAAAAGTCAAGGGATTTTAAAAAATATTTTTCGATAAGAGATTTTAAGCGAGTTGATGCGAAACCGTTGATATATAAATCCGATAATTGCACACATTAATCAACGACAACGATATAAATAAATAAACGCGATGAGAAAATATATGTACTTAGTAATTTGCAAATAATGTTTATATTCTATTTAGATATAAATCACATGGACTTGTGAATATAAATTGCGACGCGTATAGTTATTAGATTTCTGTATAGATACTTATAGATGTAAAGTCGTCCATAGAACCAATGGTTTAAATAACATTTTAAAACATAAAACGTTACCACATAACGACCATGCCTTTTGACCATTTGCATAATTCATTGCATACATTAAGTTTTAGATTGTAAACTCAGATTTGTCATAATTACTTAGGTGTTTGACTGAGTCGCTATCTGACGTGCTTTAATCCATTTTTCAATCTCCGACGATTAAACTTTTCAAGGTTTGCAGTTTTCAACGCACCCTTACTTTATTGTTTTAAATCTTCTTTTGGGGTGAGAACATTGCTTATTTCAAACGTGTGAATACAAGTACAATTACTCATTACTGATTGGCCTAAGTCCCGATTTAACCCAAGTTGCTATTTGCCCGATTTATCATGAACCATTAATTACTTGTAAGCGCGAATGTTTATGGATTAGATCTATAGCGGATTGTCGTCCCGTTTGTCTTACTTCCGGACTGTCATTTGTCAAGCAAGCAAACACAGTTTCATTTGAGTCAGATTACGGGTGTCCCGGGTTAGACACCTGCAAGGGCATTCATCCATTGTTGGTAATTGTTAATGCTTCGGTGTCATGAGCTTAGACAATAGTAATGCAATTTATATGACTTTGTATCTGTTATATTGTCATATGTGGATGAAATCTTGTGATTCATAAACACTACATTTTTCTGCTTAAACAAACCTATGAACTCACCAACTTTATTGTTGACACTTTTAGCAAGTTTTTCATTGTTAAGAACGAAGATGCTATATGAAGTCTCATGCATTGCAGTCATTTCTCGTTATCTGAAGATCACTTGTACTATTTAAAAATGATGTCGTATCATCTATTTTTATGCTTCCGCTGAATGTTTAAACAATTTATTATTTCCTAATTCAAGTGATCAATTTTCTTAAAACGTCTCATATAGAGGTCGTTCTGTATTGCTTAGAAGTATGATAATCATGAAGTCACACGCCATCGGTTGCCATTATACTCTGATATTTTGGGGGTGTGACACTAATGCTGCCATCAGGATACTAGTTGCTGACATTGTTGCCACAGCTCTGGAAGCACAAGCTGCAATGATGGCAAGCACTAACAATCCCAACTCTAGACCAAGAAAAACTCCTATAGCAAGGAAATGCACTTACGAGAAGTTTACGAGTTACCAACCTTTCTACTTCAATGGTACGGAAGGAGCTGTTGGTCTTATTCGCTGGTTTAAACGGACTGAATTAGTATTTTCTCGTAGCAAATGTGTCGAGAAGAACAACGTAAAATTCGCTATTAATACACTCACTGAGGAAGCTTTATTCTGGTGGAATTCATTCGCCCAGTCTATTGGAATAGAAGAAGCCTATAAGATCACCTGGTCTGAATTTAAAAGACTCTTGATAAAGAAGTATTGTCTCCAAATGAGATTAAGAAAATGGAAGAAGCCATTACCATGACCGAGAAGTTAATAAAACAGGTAATGAAACATAATTTTGTACAAGAAAATAATAACCATAAATGATAGTTTGATGATGAAAGAAACACCACCGACAACAACAACTACCCCAATGACCGCAACAACAATAACCACTCCAACAATCGCAACAACAACTACCGTACCAACAACCGTAGCAATAATCACCACTAACAGCATAATAAGAGACAAGAAACCTTCAGGGCTTATACTGCCAATAATAGGTGTACTGGAAACCGGTCCCTTGTGTACAAGATGCACCTTACATCACATAGGACCTTGCACTGTCAGGTGTCGGACTTGCAACAAGGTAGGTCATCAGACCAGGAACTGCAGAAACAAAGGACCCTCGAATTACTAGATTAGATCCTTGATTTTTATTTCTCAAACCGTAAGGAGTTAGACTTTAAAATTCCATTTGGTAAATCTTCATGATATGTGCTACATCCTTGATTGTTTTTAGAATTTTCTGAGTTGTCTAAGTAGGGTTTTTACGCATGAACTTTTCGAATGTACCAGCAGGTTATTGTTTGGACCAGTTTTAGTAATAAGGGTTAAAGGGGTATTTATACATGGAAATAAAATCAACCAAAATTCATGGGCATACTAGACACATGTGGGAACCTCTGTGATTTTTTGTAGAAATTTTAGAGGTTGTTTAATGGGTCTTTAACATTGAGAAACTTGCTTAAAAATATTGGCAGATTATGGAAATTTGGAAAACCTTAATTTAGTTACCTTATGTGTTTTAAATGGTAAGATTAAGTAATAAACTTATGAAGTCAGATAGATAATAATATGTAATCATGGATTTATGTAGATTCAGTGAAGAGGTTTTGATCTTTTGTCTTCGTGTTCGTCCTCTCCGTTGCTTGTTTGTTAAGGAACAAGTATTTCGTCCTTTTAGTAAGGACATCTCATGACTTGATTATCATTTATTTAGCTACTTGATTAATTTGATATTCATTGATACTCTATTGATTTGCTATCCGTTCTCATGATTTTATTTAATATTCGTTGATATTTGTATTCGTGAATCCTTTGATCCTTGTTTGAATATTTCGTATGATATTAGATTAGTTATTTTGATTTGATTATTAGTATCTTGTTCACTTATATATTTGCCTAAATCTTGCCTGAGCTATTTGAACTAGTCATGGAGGTACCATGACCATGTCATTGATGCACCAATGCCATGACACTATCTGTGGCAGTGTGATTAGACCACGACGTTCCTTTTTGTTTGCGTATTTGATTTATATTAGATTATACATGCGTGTACACTCGTCATCGTACTTGTGTATATGGATATGACTTTGTTTGGCAGGAAGCGTATGGATGCATCCTAGGTACTTTATTCTGTTCAGTTTAGGTGAATGGTTGTGTGTGTGCTATACACCCCATATCACATTTGGTACATCAAGAGTTGCAAATCCAGTGTACAACTTATTATGTGGCTATATGATTATATCTGTTTAGGGTCTATTCATGTATCATGTTTAGACATTTGTTCGAGCTTGTGGGCACTCCTTTGTTATCCTTAAATTCTTATTTATTGCTCAATATTTCGTATGACGTTTGATTAGCAGGTTCTCGTGATCTGTTTCGTTCATTCTTCTATCTTATTACCGTTGTTAGTATTATATTTGTTCACTGAGCGTTAGCTCATATAACAACTCGCAAATTTTCATCAATGTGATTATCCATCTATTAAATTAGATGCAATGTACTATCCATCTATTATATGTAAACCACCTTTTTATAGGGAAATTTTTTGCTTTATTTCATTATGCAACATCTCTAAAGTTAACGAGCTCACACAACCTACCTATGCCATCTATATCTATGTTTATATCATATAAACATCCTAATATGTCTAGTCAATATCTTAATATCATTTTTACAAAGTACATTACTCATATAATGTACCATTTACAACGTTATATCAAAACAGGCTTTAAACGTTAAACGTTTATACCAAAACCCTAACTATATGTAATGTATACATATAAAAATCAATGTACAAGTATTCAAAGCATGTTTACAAGTATCAATACACAACATTTGAAATATAAACTCCCTCCAAGTCAATGTACAAGTCCTTAAAAGCACAATGTACAAGTCATTAAGCATGACATCTAAAATAGCCGTTTTACCATCGTTTCCTTTCTAGTTTCTTTGCCACCACTTTTGTACAAGCTACTACACTCAATGTACAACATGTAAACCCTAAGTACTCTACTCAAAAGCTCTCATACGTATTTTAAAAACCTAAACCCTAAAACGAAACCATAAACCCTAATTTGACCTTAAACCTAAAGTTAAGCCCTAAAACTTAAAACTAAGCCTTAACCACTAATCCTAAACACTAAACAATAATCCTAACACTAATCCTAAACCTTAATCTACCTTAAACCCTAACCCTAGCTCAAAGAAAAATCTTAAAAACCCTAAACGAGCCCTAATCCTACTCGATACTCATTTTCCCTCAATTTTGACCCATTTTAAACCTAAGCAAGCACCCTAACACCTTAAGCACCTCAATGACTCACCTAATTCAGTCCAAAGTAGCTTACAAGCACCTCTAATCCATAACTTGGCCAACAAGTTAGACACATCACCCCTTTTCCTCCTTTCATAGTCGTGGCACCACAAGGATAAAACAACACCTCTATGCTAGTTTCTAGCCTTGCATACTAATATATAGCCTTTACATTTCACCCTCATAGCCTCTCTTACTCACCCCCTCTAAGAATTAGCCACCACATCACCCCAAACTTGGTCTCCAAGGGGTTTCGCACCTATATAAAGTGGTAAACTCCATTCATTTCAGGTCACACCTTCAATCTTTCTATCTAACCATCAATGGAGTCCAAGGTCTGATCAATAACATCAAGAGAAGTCCCAAGAGCAGAATACAAGTGAAGAAACCAAGTCTTGAAGCCCTAGAGTTGTTATTCTAGGCGTACGAGTGCAAAAGTCCCCATTTCAACTAGTTTCCAAGCTATAAGCTCAAACTCAGGTTCCATAAGCTCCATTTCTATTTCTATACCCTTATAATGTTTATATGATCATGCTTAAACCATTGTTAAAAGCTTTTAATTCAAAAACCCATGTGTTTCCCCTTTTTGATCTAAACCAAGCTCATGAAACCCTAATTTCATGTTATCTCTTAATTTATAAGCTAAACTTGTAATTTATTGTTATATTACTTAATAAGCTTATCTATCAAACATATTATAAGTATTTTATATGTCTTAAAGCTTTTGAGCTTAAAACCGGCGTTTCATTTAAAAAACCCTAATTTGAACCCGGTTTGATTTCTAGCTTAACAAAATTGTTCATGTTAAAAACTTTCGTTATATTAAACCTTCTTATTTTAGCTTATATTAATAAGCCATAACCTGCAAATTACTTTTCATATTAAAAAATATCATTATTATGGATTTTGGACTAAAAACGATACGTTTTTCATGCATAGGGGTATATATCGTAACTTTCTGAAACTTATAACTAAAAGAGCTGAAAATGTCATTTTATCAAAGTTATAACTATAAGGACCTATTTTGCCAAGTTTCAAAGTTAAAGGTTTAAATTATATATACTTTATATATAAAGGACTAAACTCGTAAAAGTTTATAATCTAAGGGTATATTTTGCCAATTTTGCAAACTATTAAAATATTATATTTTTATATTAATTATAAAAATATATGTTTAAATATTATAAAACATTATCACTTAAAACTATAATGTATCACGATACTGGGAAATTTCATGTGAGGGGTTCCATTTGGGTATTTGTTTTGACGAGTTTGCTGGGTTTACGATTTAAAGTGCCCTGCCTCCTCAAACAATACTGATTGGCCTCTGGATTATGATAACCCGAACAGTGATACAATATTTCCATAATATTTCAATCAAAGTTGTTAAGAATCGTTTTGCTCATCTAGGATAATAATAACAATGATTGATAACACGCAGCGGAATAATAAAGAACACAATTAAAGTTATGAACAAGGTTTTCTATTCATATGTTTTCCCTATTACCCCAACTATAATTTGGGGCTACACCAACTAACTATGGTGTACTATTCGACTTTAATCAGTCGACTATGCTATGTAACTATCTAGATAACTAACTACGGTGTACACACACACACCTTTACTACTCGACTCTCATCAGTCGATGTTTCTATGGATGGATATCTAAAACCTATGTCTATGATCTCTTTATATAGGGAGAGATCATGACTTACAAAGGAAGTAAATCAATAGATAAGGAAACTATTTAAATTACATTAAACCACATTAATATGTTTCCTAATTATCCTGTAGAATATTTGACCAAATCTTCATATTTCTCCACCAGCTTGTAGAGTTTTATAATGACGACTTTGATCCTTTTGTTTCATTCTTTTATTCATTTTGTCTCATCAAATCAAGAATCCCAACAATCTTCCCCTATTTGATGATGACAAAACAAACAAAGTCGTGTACGAACTTCATCATAAAGCCAAAGCTTCCGCTGAAGTTGAGCTGTGATCATCTCCCTGAATGAAACAAAATCAAGATCTCCTTGAACATGTCACCACACATAATAAGCTGCAAATCAATAAACCTATAATATTCTACCCCTTTTTGTAATCATCCAATAGGGGTTTTCTATAAATAAGCAACTTGTAAACACTTCCCCTCAAGTGGTGCATGTAGATGGTTAAACATTTAATCAATAAGCTTCCTCTGAAACCAATATGTTTACCATCTCTTGAATCTCGAACTCTGTAGGCTCTATGTAGTGATCACTAATGAAGAAAACTAAGTATAACGAATTTGATGAAGAAGTTGAATCTCCCAAACTTGTGTCTTATGTATTGCACTATCCACGTAATGTCGAACTTATAAATAAATCTGTGAAATTTAAGTAGACCACAACCTCTTGACCAAATCCTCATCTTCCATGAGACACATACTAAGAGATAGCAAATGTAAGCATTGAGCACCATAAGAAAAATCACACACCTTTGCTAGATTCTGAAAAGTCTTCGTCACACCATTTAAGCACGAACAAGTTATCTTTAAAGTCATAGCCTGCAAAACTATACTTTAAGATATGATAAGACACGTACATGTGAAACTCAACTACAACATCAAATAAGTGATAATCAATCATCTTCGTAATCACATCTTTAAATAATCTCCAAAAACGAGCCATAAAATAAATAAGGAAAACTATTTGAAAAATAGTTCTGTTCGAGATCCAAAAACGTGAACTATCTGATATCTGATAAAGTAAGTAGTACTAACTACTTTGTCGGACAACTCTGGCAGTACCAAAATTTAAAGCCAGCAATACAAACATTCAACCCAATTAGCAACGCTTTTTCTATCAGAAAGCCGTCACTAAACTGCTCTTAGCGACACATTATCTCTCGTCTCCTTCCTCCCATGTTTTTAGTGACACATTTAACTGCCGTTGAACCGTCACCAACATGTCACTGTTCTGTCGCAAATCTGTCACAATCATTTAACTCCTTCCACCCTTTTTGTTAGTGACACTTTTTAGTGTCACTAATCTGTCATAAGTGTGTCACTAATTTAGAAGAAACATGGCAATATTAATATAAAGGGAGCAGTAGTAACTTTTCTTTCTTGTGGCAGTTTACTTGTATACTTCTTCTTTATGGACCCAAGCAGCAGTACATCTTACGAACAGTAGTATACTTTGTTCTCCAACCAGTACAGACTTTAAAGCTCAAACAATTTTAACTTAAAACTGTTTACTAATATGCTTGATTCCAAGCCCAAACACATACATCACGCAACTTCACTCATCTCCAGAAACCATATGAGTATAAAACCCTAGATTAGGACGTGCTTCCCCTGCTGCTATGATATCGTGCATAATGCAACCACATGTTGATTTATCCAGAAGCATACCAAGTCATCTAGCATCACTAAATCATACCAGTAGTAACTTCTGTTGACATCACAATCTTGTGTTAAAACCTTTGGCAATTTTAACCGTCAAACTTCCAGTAAATGTCGTGTCCATAGCATCTCTACTAGGGTTCATTATTGATCAAGAGATCAACTCACCAAAGCTAGTATTTGACACCTTCTTGTGCTTCAGAATGCCAATGTCCAGAAAGAACAAACTTCATGAACTTTTGAACCATGAAATTGCTTGTTTTGAATTAGGGTTTCCAGAAAACCCTAATAGCATCAAGCGTGAAAGCAACCATCACGTTGTTATGAATCACCAAGTAAGAAAGCATCAAGATCATTATTCTAGCAACACAACATCTACACGAACCAGTTTTATTGAATTTGGGATTGGAGAAACCAAAATAAGATCGAATTGATTCAAACACCAAAAACAGAAAACATGTACCTTCTTTACTTCATACACACGACAATAAAAACACCTTGTGAATCCTAGATATCAAGAGCAACCCGCTCTGACACCACATATTAAGAATCATTTTGCTCATCTAGGATAACAATAACAATGATTGATAATACGCAGCGGAAGCTCAAACAATTTTAACTCAAACAGTAGTATACGTAGCAGTACATCTTACGAACAGTAGTATACTATTGTTTCTTCAACCATGTACAGGACTCTTATAGCCTCAAACAATTTTGTACTTAAAAACTTATATAATATTGCTTGATTTCCAATAAGCATAAACGTATTTGAACAGAATAGCACACTCCAACAGTAGAAATTTACTTTGAAGCCCAGTAGCATGCGTAATACCAGCATTAAAATTCCATGTGAACTTTCACCTTTTATCACAATGCTTGAATAGTATTAATACATACCTGTATACGAACAGTAGTAACATATCCATGGCAGCACTATTGTTTTTGTAAGCAACCTATACCAACGAACAATACTTCTTCATATCATCCATATATACACATGTATATCTGCCAAATATATATATATATATATATATATACGTGAATCTTTACCAAAAACATATCCAATCTCATACGTAATCAACCATATCTTTCCTCTTTATAACCGGATCTTCTTCTTTCTTTATAATAAATCTTTTCATTCATTAAAAAGATCTCTTTGTCACGAACAGCCTGTATAGTATCATGTACGCATATCTTTTTCCATCTCTCTTTAAACAGTATTAACACTACCTTATCAGTTTCCACGAGCAGTATTAATCCTTCTTTGGCAGTACTATCCACGAAGCAAACAGTAACAAAATTATGTTACCTTGACAGCACAAATCGTCCAGTAAATGTCGTGTCCATAGCATCTCTACTAGGGTTCATCATTGATCAAGAGATCAACTCACCAAAGCTAGTATTTGACACCTTCTTGTGCTTCAGAATGACAACGTCCAGAAAGAACAAACTTCATGAACTTTTAAACCATGAAATTGCTTGTTTTGAATTAGGGTTTCCAGAAAACCCTAATAGCATCAAACGTCAAAGTAATCTTTAAGCAGCGACCATCACGTTGTTATGAATCACTAAGTAAGAAAGCATCAAGATCATTATTCTAGCAACACAACATCTACACGAACCAGTTTTATTGAATTTGGGTTTGGAGAAACCCTCATAAGATCGAATTGATTCAAACACCAAAAACAGAAAACATGTACCTTCTTCACTTCATACACACGACAATAAAAACACCTTGTGAATCCTAGATATCAAGAGCAACCCGCTCTGATACCACATGTTAAGAATCATTTTGCTCATCTAGGATAACAATAACAATGATTGATAATACGCAGCGGAAGCTCAAACAATTTTAACTCAAACAGTAGTATACGTAGCAGTACATCTTACGAACTGTAGTATACTTTGTTCTCCAACCAGTACAGACTTTAAAGCTCAAACAATTTTAACTTAAAACTGTTTACTAATATGCTTGATTCCAATAACATA
>BQNB010119659.1:0-20774 GCA_026074375.1 Tanacetum coccineum
AGTAACGGTTCAAGCATTTAAACATTCTTCTCTTTTCTCTTTGGGCATCGGTTAGGTCCTCATTGTTAGAAAGTTCCTCATAAAAGTCCAAGAATGATGGTGCTTCATTTCCATCAGACGATGAAGATGAAGAGGAGGAGGCCAAGGGAGAAGCTACTCTCTTTCCTTTTTCCTTGATAGGCTTCCTTGAAATGTCCAAAGGATTCATGACACGTTCATGGAATGTGAACGTATTAAGTAGGACAATGGCTTGAGGGTTTGTTCAAAGGATGTGATTGTAAAGACGAGTCAAGAGCATAGCAAATAGCATGAGAGCATTGTTATTTTTCTTGACTTCCTCCATTCGGTAAAGAATCATGATTGTAAAGTTGAATTTTCTTTTGATGGTTAGGTAGTAAAGCATGTAAGCGGTGCATGCATTTACGTGATCCCTATTACCAATGGTGCAAAAGAAATTTTCTTTAAGAAAGAGTTCCCATCCCCTAAGTTCAGGACGATAATCATCTATATAGAGTTTGTTTGGGTCTCTATGAAGTTGGGTTTGAGTGGTTCTAGGAATGGTGATGTTCTTTCAAACAAGGTCATGCTTAGGTCCAAAGAAGCGACTATTAGGATAACCATCAAGAGACTTTAATGACCATTTACTTGTGTAAAAGGTTTCTAAAACTTTTGGTGTTTGAAAGATTTAAGAGAGTTGAGATGTATCTAACTCGAAGGTGAATTGACCAAGCTTGAACTCAATGTAAGGACGTTCCTCCTCATCTCTTTTGACTTCAAGACTATGATAGAATTCGGCTATGAATCTAGACAAATGGGTTCATCAAGAGCGAAGAAAGGCTCGAGACCTACTGCTTGAAAAGATGGAAGCGTGTTGTTTGCTTCAATGAAAGATGGAGTAACTAATCTTCCTTCATGGAAGAGACATTTTTCTAGATTACGGTAAGATTCCCTAAGATCTTCATCCATTTTTCTTGAGCGGTGAGTTCTTGGTAGTATACTTTAGTGCGTTTGTAATCCATTTAGATAAGTTGTTGCGTGATTTCACCTATAGATCAAATTAAAAAGACTCAATAAACTAAACGAAGAATAATGTAGATGTTTCTATATGTGGGACTATATGGATAAAATGTGGATGTGTGTTTTGCTTGACTCGAACAAAGAAAAATAGTAATAATACTAGTACTAAGCAAACCTTATTGCATAACCTATGTTTGATATTGCTCTAGTTGAATGAAACAAAGAATGCATATGAATTATGCACTTCGTATTAACATTCTTGAGACAAAATGCATGCTAAAAACATTTTTGCGTTGTATTAACAATGTAGTTAAACAACACTTTGTTTTGAAAACTTCCTAGACGTGAGATTTTATTTGAAAAACACAATTTGGGATTTTTGTCGAAAATTGATTTTCACTCATCACTTTAATTATGTAATCTTAGTGTCTACAGGAATCATAATATTTATACATTACTATATCCTAGTCCTAATTGTGCAAAAATTTCAAGAAATATCAAAATCCCTAAATTATTCGATTTGGTGCAAAATCAAACCCTAGACTTAAAATTAAAAAGAAAATAAGATGAAATCACTTACAATAGTTGTTTATAATTGCTCTAATTTCTGATTTTTATAGCTTTTGTTTAAGGGTTTTAGATGTTTGGTTCATTTATGCGTGTTTGGATAATGAGTTTTGTGGTCCCAATTTGTTTAAACCTAGTAAGTACTCGCGTTTTCTGACACACGGATCCACCTAAGTGGGACGGATTTCCCAAAACTGGATCCGTTGATCCGTGACAAGCAAAAACACAGTCAGAGTTGGTTTTTAGCCAAATTAGGATATGGTGTTATGTTTTTGGCAATTAGAGTGTGATATATATATATATATATATTATTAGGAGTGTGTGATTCAATTTTCCAAGTCGACGTCCAAGTTTTGAGTGAATTGTGCAATTTGTCATGAATTTCCTGATGGAATTTCAACGTAGTCGATCCTACAAGGAGTGTGTTAGCTTTTAGCATATATTTGACTATTGCTAATAACACAAGCATTATGAACATTTAGACGCAACAAGACATCGTCAACACAAGTGTGAATTGTAATTCAAAGATTGTTCTTTTCATCTTTTTTAATCGATTTCGTAATTTCATGTATTGACCATACATGTAGATTTTGAAAATATCTATGGTCATGATATTTTCTTTATCTAGTTAAATTCTAATCTCGATTATGTTCATGATTGGAACATGTAATGAGAATTAACATCTTTTGAATAATGATTAATTACTTCATAATAAGAATTCCGTTTAGATTATTTTTTGGGGAGGATGGAGGATCCCTATCCATAGTATGATTTCTAACATACCAATCAAAATCTATCTATAATAAATACATTAAGTTTTAAGGGTATAGTTAAATATTGTTCGGCTAGTAGCTTCTGATGCAACTTCCGAAAAAAGGTGCCCTTAGAGACAAGTTGTCGCGAAGAAAGTGATGACTTGTCCATTTCTATATTATATTAGATTAGAGTGTTGGAACGGGGTTTCTACATAAGTCGTATTGCGCCTTTATTATCACACAATAATCGAAACGTCATCGTGAGGCGTATGTCGTAGCGATGAGAGCATGTTTTCATCTATATTGCTTGATGTACACACCTTTCGGTAATACTAATCGCTTTTCAGACATGAAATAGCAAGGGCCTATGTTTCATAAGCGAACCAAGATGTTAAACAACATCCAATGAAGAAGCCAATGCCCACTATTTGCTTTGCAATCACGTACGATCAACGTAGTCACCCGCGTGGTCGGAGTCGGCATAAACTATAGTTTCTATTCTGGTTCTTTTTGGATACCATAATCCTAAGTGGATAGTTCCCCTAATATACCTAAATATACACTTAACTGCTTCTAAGTGGGTGGTCTTAGGAATTTCTTAGAAACGAGCACATAAGCAAACACTAAAAATAATATCAGGCCTACTTGCAGTTAAATAAAGTAAACTACCAGTCATACCTCGATATTTAGTGCAATCCACGGAGTCAGCTTCAACGTCCTTAGTGAGCTTGATCTCCATCGACATCAGCGTCTTGGTTGGATTGGAGTCTTCCAACCCGAACTTCTTTAACATCTCCTTGATGTACTTGGATTGATTGAAAAATATCATGTCTTCCATTTGTTTTATTTGAAGACCTAAGAATAAGTTTAACTCCCCCATCATACTTGTAACAATATATGATGTATCTAAACACACAACAAATATGGAAGAAAGCTAGAGCGAGAAAGAGATGGAGGGTTGTTTCTAGTAAGAGAAAGTAAAGAGAGAAATTTAGATTATGAAATGTAAGAAATGAAACAACCAACACCCTCTCCAAGCTATGGAAAGGGTACTTATACTCCAAGTATGGTCAGCCATAGGCCTTGGCTTTCATAGGCTTTCCATGGGCTTTGGCTTAACTAGCCTACTTGGTTTCCAAATATTATACTATGAGCTATCTAACAATATATTGGTAGTGGCGATACTTTTTCTATTTCTAACAATCTCCCCCAAAGGGAGGTCACTCCAATTTACAAAAACTTAAACCTAGCATACCATGCTTGTCTGAAGACTTGTGCTCGTAGACTTTAAATTTCAATCTTTAACTTGTGATACGTTGTAGTGATCTTTGACTTTAGGCTTGAGCTTGTTTCTTTAAGCTTGACTTGCATGTGATCTTTAGCTTCTTGAGATCATCAACCAAACATAATCTCTAATTATCATCTTGTGATCTTTTGTCATCTTATGTACTTGTGACCTTTAGGCCGACATGCTCATACTTTTCTTGATCGTTATCTTGAAAGCTTGAATAAGCCATCTTTCTTGAAGTTCTTTATCTTTAACACTTTGTCGCTTCAAGAAGGACGTGAGGTATCAGAGTAGCAGAAGTTTTGAAACATGTACTTGAGCTTTCATAATGTCTTTACATGTGTCGGTCGAGTATGAGCATGTGGCTATGAAGAACGGATCTAACAGATGTGAGTGTCGCGTCACTGAACTTGTAGAGTTAATCCATGCGCATCAGCCTGTTTCTTTTGTACTTGTCTTCATAGATAATTCCTTGAGGATTGTTGTATGTAGTGTATGGAATTATGTTGGAGATGTCAGACCTGAATGTCTTTGGCTTGGTGATATTGAGCTTATTCTGGTAGCTTTCCACTCCTAGTTGAAAGTCTTCCACTCGCTTAAGAATGACAATACGTCTAGTAAACATCCGTAATGCTACACCCAAGTCAAAAATGACATCTCTTTCAAGCTTGTAGAGTTTCTTTCGAACCAAGAGAAGCAGCATATCTTCAATATCGTGCAGGTGAAGTCTTGGAAAGTCACCTTCCTTGAATTTGTATAATTGATAATCTTGTCTTTGAACTTCAATCTCCTCCAGATAATCATAATCATACCACTTCATAACTTTCACTTTGGTTACTGCTATAATTCTTTTCGTAGAGTACACATCATGTTTGGACACCCTATTGCTTGCGAATCTATAGAATGGTTGTCGTTTAGGACCCCAGTGAGAAATTCCCAGACAGCATATCTATCATAGAATACCTTTATCAGACTTCATAACGATAGAACCATGTCTTCAATGCCTTGAATATCATACTTAGCAGCCTTTTTTTTATTGTAGAAGTCGTATATTTCTTGCTTGAGCTTCCTCCCCTCAGATACTCGAGATCATTGTTGATGAAGTAGTCAACAAGAAAAACTTGACGACCTCGATCCATAATCAATGGTAGAGGCTTGCTAAGGTCAAACGGATATTCCTTTCCTTCAGGGTTATTCCAGTCCAGTCGATCAGTTACAGCTTTATAACATTCTTCAATGTTATACTCGAGTTCCACATGACTTTTGCATGTCCCTTTGAGAAGATTAAAAACTGGTCCAACAAGATGATCTTGTGTTAGATTATCAATCTTAAGATGGTTTATGACATATGCTAAGAAGTCGATAGGAATGCTCATAAGCTCGTCGAAAGAGAGATGAGGTTTTTTTGCTTGAGCAATTTTGCTGATCCAAATTTGAGGTGGTTTAAAGTCAACTGATTTTCCAACATTCCAATCAGAATCAGGGGTCGAAGGCCTTTTAGGTTTCTTGAACCAGTCATACTTTGAAGCAGCCTCGACATTGGGTTGATCATCAGTATTACCCATGTCTTATCCTTGATTCTGTTTCTCTTCAGTGTCATCAACTATATGAATTAGCTCCTCTGCTTGAGCAGACTTGCCAGATGATTTAGGTTGAGAGCGTGTGGTGACTATAGATGAACTTGTTGATTTTGATTCCTTTGATTTTAAACCTTTTGTCGATTTAGCATCCTTGCTTGTCTTCCATCTTTTCATCCCTTGGTCTGATCCAGCAGGAGGGTCTTTATATTTATCTTTGTCTTCACGGCCTCTTTTCAATGATACAGCTTTACCATATACCAAGAAGAGATTTGTTGGGAAATACATCTGAAGATGTCATAGTACTAGTCAGATACGATACTCAAAAATACTTGCCTTCGTATAAAAGAGGATGGTCCAAAGAACTGCCAGTATATACAAATATATATTATTTGTGTCAAAGAAAACGAATAGATTTTCCAAAGATAATGATTTGTCAGAGATCTTAATTTTGGTCAGAAGAAATTAAATTAAGAGTCCCCCCCCCCCCAAAGTACGCCGAAAAAAAGATAAGATAATTAAAGGATTACTAATGTATATTAGAAGCTTTAAGATTGAATAGAATTAGTTTTCGTGTCAAACAAGAAATGATAAACCTACTATGTTAATCCTTATGTCTGATAAAAATGAATCCCTAGGAAGGCATTAAAAAATGCACACACAATACAAAGCAAACAATACAAAAAGCATCAATTAGTGAAATAGATATTAAAAATGGTATTAGGGAACAGCAACTTTAGGCAATACAAAAGTGGTTTATGCGAAAGAATAACTATTTTGAATGTAATCAATGAGTGTTCTCTTATTACAGCCAATAGAAAACCCAAATGTTGACAGAAAATCAGTGTTTTCATTAATTAATAACGATCCTACAAGTGGTATCAGGCTTGTTTAGAGACTCTGAATCTATAAGAACATTAATCAGTTCGAAATCTTTACCCAACCCAAAAAATGTCTGGAAGTTGAACAAGATGATAGGATCAGTGGATATGGATGCAGAACAAGTGCACTTTGGACAAGTGGACTTGGAGTCTTTTGACTAGAGCAACAAAAGCTGATGATGCACCAACATCTCAGCATTGAAGCTAAAAGTCAGAGTACCTAACTGTTTCCATAATGTAGAAAATCTTAATAACAAATGCTGAAAACTATCAAACTGAAAGAGACACCTTTCAAAAGAGCAAGGTCTGACGATTCTAGGATATCAAATTTATGCTTAGAAGTCATTAGAAAGTCATGACAGTAAAACAGCTTAAAAGATGATTAATGCAAGGGGGTGATACGTATGAAACAGAAGGAATAATGACTTACAAGGATAAGGCGATTTGAAACTAGAAGAAAAAACAAAAGGAACTAGATCAAGCCTTAAAAAAAGAGAGACTTCAATGTAAAAAAACTTGAAAAATGTCAAAAGCCTGGCGGTACATCAAAATGAAAGACCAAACAAACAAAGATATGTGTTCTGATAAGTCCCATGTATAAGATTTAAGGAGGGTTTAGTCTAGTAAGTGATATGTAAAGTACAAATTCAACTGGGATTAAAATTCGAATTATTCATTGTATTCAAATTTTTCAAAAAGAAAAAGGAAAATTCATTCAGTACCTCGCATCCCACAGGCCAATTATGTCCACCTAGGGCAATTTTCTCCTTTACAGGGATAGATGAAATATCCATTAGGAATAAGAATAGTTTAGTAAGAGAAAAACACAGTCAAGGTTGCAACCAGAAATGTGATATGAAATAAAAGTCATAATTGAAGAATGGGTTGATAGTGGATGATAAGAGACGGTTTTGTAAACCCTTCAGAAACTCAAAAGGAAACATATATTGAAACTTAAAAATAGTGGACACATCTAATGAAAATAAGTCACCTAGCAGTAAAAGCAGTGTTGGTGCGAAGGATCTAGGAAAAAAGGATATTGAGAACAACGGGGTTAATTAACGTTTTGTATGTTACAGATCCTAATCTCCTAATACAAGTACTGTATTGCAACAAGAAAGACCCTTCAAACCAAACCCAAAACTCATAACCTAAGGGAACACAGGGTTTACAAAGTGGACACACGACCAGTTGAGGCATAATACAAACAGGTATAATCAAATAAACATTTTCAAGTGTAACCATATGGTACCCTCCGAGCCAAGAGACATTTATCCCAATCAGGCAGTACATAACAAGGGAAGGGTTGAAAAGTACAGCCAGACTAGAAAATAACGACAACCAGAACGCTACACAAATTACAAGCTAATGTGTTTTATCAATGTAGTACTGGCGAGACCTAGAGTACACAAGCAGTACGTTTCACAAAGTACTGCTAGGCCATATTTCCAAAATACCAGTGTATAGCACAATGACTGGTAGACCTTAAATATCCAAGAAAGATAAAGTAAGACCAAGAGAGCTTCAAGCTACATTCATTACCCACAGGTGAATTTTCAAATCAAGAACTGTAGAACAGTCCCGCAAAAAAGGCCAAAGTAGCCAATATAAAAAATAGAAAGTTTTAAGAAAGAAAGTACTGCTGGGACACAAGCCAGTACTTCCCACAATACTAAGGGTGAAAAATGGAGTGTTGTGTGACAAGTCAACACAAACATGGAGACCAAGAGACTTATCTAGATCATAGCACAAGAATAAAGTATCTATACAAACTCAAGAAATTTGAGTATGGTAACTCCATTAAGGGAAATTCAAGTCAGTAATCGACTTGGATCCTAAGAGAGTTTAACACCTTTAATTGTTTTGCAGGCAATCCAGAAGAGGAACAAAGATCATGCAATTATATGATAGTGTGTTGCTCTGAGAGTAAGACAGGATGACAAGACAATACTCTCAGATTTTACCAAGGATTACAAAGGATAATAATGTGTCCAAGCTAAGTTTAAGGGGAGGATTGCTGTAAAGTCTGGACTTTGAAAAATAATTTGATGCTATTCATAAGGGGAGGTATAAAGTCAAATGAATGACTTTAATTGATGAATAACTTTGAATAAATCAGACTGAATGGGAAATCTAAAGTTGAAGATTAAAGTGGAGATAGCCATTACATTTAAACATACTATCATTTTTGACAACAAAGTATGGTGACAATTCTTAAACAACTGGGTATGATTTTATCAAAATCTTTCTTGAGAATAACATAATTTTGTTTTTATAAAAAGACTTAACTGAGAACAAAGCATACCTATTCAAAGTACTCTATGTTTTAAAACAAACAGTACCATTTGAAAAGTTACTCTTGTAAGTTAAAAATTTGATTTTGAAATATTGTGAAAAGATATTTAGTGTGCCTAACAAGTATTTAAGGCAGCAAAATAATTAGAAATCAAACTGTTTTAAGGGATTGTATTATGTTGGTTAACCACCCCACCAGCAATGGATTCAACATCCTTGCTTGTCTTCCATCTTTTCATCCCTTGGTCTGATCCAGCAGGAGGGTCTTTATCTTTATCTTTGTCTTCACGGCCTCTTTTCAATGATACAGCTTTACCATATACCAAGAAGAGATCCTTGTCAATGTTGTAAGAATTGACCAATGCTTTGTAGAGTTCCTTGTGTTCATTAGCTGTAAGATTCGACTGACTCTTTTCTATCTTGTCAATTATGATCTTCTTTAACTCGAACTATGTTAGTGACGCTGCAGCCTCATATGTAGATTGAGGTTGAGAAGAAGAGTTAGCTAGAACATCATCTTCCAGTGATTCAATGATGGTTTTTTAATTACAAGATTCGCAAAGTCAGACACTACCTTTGGTAGAATCTGAGGTAGTTGAGTCTTGACTTCATCATTGATGATGTCTTTCACTGATGTTGATAATCGTTTAGCCCATCTAGGATTAGTTTTACGAATAACATTAACACGCAGCGGAATAATAAGAACAATAATGCTATTCAACAAGGTTTTACTACTAAACATTCAAGCCTCCATTAATTTGATCAGAATAAATGGTTACAAACTGTAACAAGGATCCACAATCCTTGAGGCTACACTAACTATCTAATAAACTAACTACTAACTATTAGACTCTCATTGGGAGAGATCTAACTATGATGGATGCATAAACTACATACCTTAAACCTCCTTTTATAGTATAAGGAGTCAAGGTTTACATGGAAACTAATAATGATAATAATGATAAAATCAATTAGTATTCTTTGACCAAATTATTATCTTTGACCAAATCATTATCTTTGACCAATTATTCAATCATTATCTTTGACCAAATCTTTCAATTCTTATCTTTTGTAGTATTCTTTGACTACAACTTTGGTCCTTCATGTTTCCATCTTGTTTCATTCGTGTTTTGTCTTATCAACTGAAAATATAATTCCCAACAATCTTCCCCTAGTTGATAATGACAAAACCCAATAAGCACGAACTTCCCCTGAAGTTAATATACGAATGAAACTTCTTCCCCTTTTTGTTATAATCAAGTAGGGGTCTTCAGTAGATATGCAACCTGCAGATGGTTAAACATTTAATCAATAAGCTTCCCCTGAAAGTATGCTAACCATCTCTTGAATCTCGAACTCAGTAGGCTCTATGTAGTGATCACTGATGAAGAAAATAGAGTATAACGAATTTGATGAAGAAGTTGAATCTTCCAAGCTTGTGCCTTATATCTTGTACTATCCACGACGTTGAACTCATACTCCTAATGTATAAGCAGACCGCAATCTCTTTGACAAAATCCTCATTCTCTATAATGAGACACTGAGCACAATAACGTAACTCCTTCAAGTGATAGCAAATGTGAGCATTAAGCACCCTAAGTTTATAAATCACACACCTTTGCTAGATTCGTCAAGTCTTCGTCACCATACAAACCAAACAAGTTACCTCCAAATGTTGTACGTCATTTGAGATATGATAAAACACAAACCTGTGAAACCCAACTACAACATCAAATAAGCAATATTCAATTTTCTTCGTAATCACCTCTTCAATAAATCCAAAATGAGCCATAAATCAATAAGAATAAACTGTTGTGAATAACAGTTCCATCCGAGATCCAAATCCATCCGAAAACTAAGTAGATATATACCTTGTAGATCCTAGATATCAAGAGCAACCCGCTCTGATACCACATGTTGAGAATCGTTTAGCCCATCTAGGATTAGTTTTACGAATAACATTAATACGCAGCGGAATAAACAAGAACAATAATGCTATTCAACAAGGTTTTCTTTATTCATACTAATAAACTATAAACTATTCGACTTTAATCAGTCGACTATGAACTATTACATAAACTAATAAGCTAACTATTAGACTCTCATTGGAGAGATCTAACTATGATGGATGCATAAACTACATACCTTAAACCTCCTTTTATAGTATAAGGAGTCAAGGTTTACATGGAAACTAATAATGATAATAATGATAAAATCAATTAGTATTCTTTGACCAAATTATTATCTTTGACCAAATCATTATCTTTGACCAATTATTCAATCATTATCTTTTGTAGTATTCTTTGACTACAACTTTGGTCCTTCATGTTTCCATCTTGTTTCATTCGTGTTTTGTCTTATCAACTGAAAATATAATTCCTAACAACTGATTTCTCAATGAGATCTATGTATCTCTTCTTCTCAGTTTGAGCTTCCTTCTTAAATTCTACAGTGTATGACTGCAGAGCCTTTTGAATAGAATCTTCAACTCTTGTGCCAAGATGGGCATCCACCATTGCAAGAATTTGTGATTTTATAGTTGTGAGGAGTTGAGCAGATTGGTCAGCTTGTTTGAGTTCAAACAGCCCCTTTTCCAAGTTAAAAACTCTTTGATTGAATTAAAATACGGATGAAAAGTCTGGAAGGGCAGGGATTGAGGTTTTAGTTTTTATAAGATTTGGTGTGGGAGTTGGTGTTGATAGTTGTGGAAGAAGAGTGAATGGAGAAATAGGTAGAGGAATGGTTGTTGCATCTGCTGTTGAGGTTTCAGGGATTACTGTTATAGGTATGGTGAGAAGTGAGGGTGTCTGATTACTTGGTTCTTCATGACGAACATCATCATTCATTATGGAAATGATTTCATTGTCAGCTGGTGGAACGTTATCCAAGTTTAGATATTGAGTGGCAAAGTCAGATGAGATAGAAGAACTTTGCAGTAGAACTTCAGTCTTTTATGTGTCATGAATAGTTGTAAGTGTTACTTGTGTATCATCCTCGACTTGATCATATGTAGTCTCTTGAGTAACATTATCATGACCAACATCAGTCTTCTCTGCATCTCCTTTCCCTTCTTCTCTATGCTCTACATCTTTTAACTTCACGTTCATGTCTTTATACAATTCCTCATCAATGCGATCATACTCTTCTTCATTCCCATGTTCGTTTTCATCATCAGTGGATTCATAGTTTACAGGAGTACGCATATACTCATCTTCATACTCTTCTTCTCTATCATCATCGTTCTGATTGTCATCAGACTCAATTCCTTCATCATCACTTGCATCATTATTACCATCATCATCTCTATCATCATCATTACTATCATCATCACTGTTATCATCATTAATATCATCACTCCCCAAGACTCGTTTTTACTCTCAGATTGATCTTTGGGCACATCAGGAACCCCTGGTATAGTACCAGTTACTTTATTTATACCAGTTGTCTTGTCTTGAAGCTCATCAGGAACCTTTGGTTGAGAACTAACTCCATCACCTGAGCCACTTGCTTGATGAGAATGAGTTTCCCTTTTGCTCCGTTTAAGAATTTTCTTCACTTGACAATCTTCTAGTAAAGCAACCTCATACAGCAAATCAATGCCTTTGCTTCTATCAGTGGTTGCTGGTGCCTTCTTATTCGACACAGATACATCAGGAGTGTCTCTGATTTGTACACCAATTGACTGTTTTCTTGAAGAAGAAACATCTTTCTTAGCAGGTGCAGACTTCTTAGCAGGTTTAGGATGCTTAGCCCGCTTAGACTTCTTTGCAGGTTCTTCTTCTAAGACAAGAATCTGTTTCTTTGTCGGTGAAGCAATTTTCTTAAACTTCCTTGCTTTCCTGGGAGTAGCTTCTCTATTAGCAAAGACAAGATAAATCTTATATTCTTTAGAATCTTGAATTGCTTGATTGATCATCTGTTCAGGAATTAGAGCTCCATACTTATGATAATCTTCTGTTTTGGAGACAAAATTTCAATGTACCCAAAAAGCTATCATCTCGGATTGTGTGTAGATTTATCCTCTTCCTCATAGAGATGGTTTTATCTTTAGAGATGAAATGATTAATGATAAAATTAGTGAATCTTGGGTAGGGCATGTTCTCTTTACGTGTGGAACTTATATCTCTGTTGTCTACTTGAAACATAAAATCTTCCCACAGTAAAGCAACAAAGTCAACATTCTTCTTGTAGAACATTCCCCATAAGATTTGAGCTCTTGACGGCCTGAGCCTATCAAGACATGTAGACTTCCCAGAGATGCACCTATTGATGACAGCAACAAATGTTCTCTAGGGCTGGTGCATTTGATCTGTATGGATCTCAGATAATATATCACACTTGCCAGTGTACCCGAGATCCTTGATAAATGGAACCATTTCTTCATCAGAGGGAGGTTCAACAAAATCTTAGGTAGGGAGTCTAGGATAGATCTGGAGGATCTCACGAAATACTTCAGTGTCATTTTGGAACTTTTGCTTATCCATCTTGAACTGGTATGCATCTGTATCTTTGATCTTCTTGATGGTGTTCTAGAATTGAAGCATATATATTTCAGGAACTTCTGTAGTGATCAGGAAAGCGGGATAGTAGGGAGAGAGTCTAAGAACATCCAGAGTGAATTGCAATGTGGGTTCTCTTTGTGGCTTGTTGAACTCAATTGTCATGTTGCATTTTTCAATCTTGAGTCGTTTCTTGGGAGCAACCAAAGCATTGTCAAGAGCAACTTGTTGAGCAGGAATTGGATTCATGTTTATGCTAAAAATATTTCAATACAGTTTATACACACACACACACACACACACACACACACATATATATATATATATATATATATATATATATATATATAACTGATTAACATTTTGATTCATGTAGATAGTATTTGGGAAGTAATTTATAATCATTAACTAGACAGATTTAAGGCACGATATCAGTCATTCAATCAAGGGACGAGATGAAGGTCAATGAACAGAAAGTTAACTTATAGGGTCAGCGGACTAACTATTGGTCAAACACCATCAATTATGCAACTTACACAATATATAAAGAAGAAATAACCTAAATAAGTCATCTAGTGAGAAACTTTTAGGTATAAATCGCCCCTTATAACTCTGTGTATAAAGCGCCCCCTTATAGAATAAGTGTATAAATTGCCTCCTTTAAATCAGTGTATAAATTACCCCCTTATACAGAACATATAAATTGCCCCATATGGAATTACGTATAAATCGCCTCATTATAGAGGTACGTATAAATCGCCCCTTATTATAGGATGTATAAATCGCCCCCTTATCTTAGTTCTGTATAAATCGCCCCCTTAAAATTCATATTAACACAAATTTCAAATTTCGGCAACTTAAATACATAAGGCATGAGATATATCATACAAAAGCATCAAATGAATCAATTATAACATGAATTAACCACAATATTTCCACTTATGGTATAAAACGAGTAGAACAACTCGTTTCTCCCCAAGATATCAAGATTTATGTTCAAGCTTTGGATATTCTTACTCTAACACATTTAAGGAAGTATACTAATACATATTTAACACAAACCGATAACTATTTTCACGTTTTTCCCTAACACCTAAATTTTCGAACCAAAGAATCAAGCAAAACCCATTTATATGTTAACCCCATGTAAACCTGTTATAAATGAGTGTTCTACAACCCTTACCCATCAAAACCCTTCAATCAATTTAGGTTTTAGACCACTTTTGATTTCAAAGAACCCTAGACCAATTTCTAGGGTTTTTGAGCAAGATTTTATGATTTTGACTAATTCCTTTTGAATAAAAGACGTTTAGGATGTTATGAACTCATTTGTAGTTTACCTTAATGACTGAAATGCACGATTTGATGATCTTTGAAGGTTTTGGAGTTTTTATCAATAGAGGAAAAGAGTTTAGGTGTGTTTGTGTTTGTGATAGACGAAAAGCGGGTTGGGGGGGGGGGTGTTTGTGTTTTAAAACTTTACAAGTTTGGCACAAATTCCCCCTCATGTTTATATACCCTTCTATTTTGCTTTGATAACTTTTATAAGGCATTATGTAGAATGATATTTAGCACATTTAGTCCCTAAAGATATATTAAACTAGACTAAGCCTTAAATTTTTCTATCACATCCCTACAAGCATATACACATAATATATAAGGCTCAAATAAGTTAAACTTAATTAACTTCCCGATTAATATTAGTCCGTTATTGTTTAAAAACTTTTTCCTTTTATCACTTGATGATTTTGAAGAAGATTATTTGACATTTTCTCCCCCTCAAACAATGACCTGTTTTCTGTTTAAAGAGCTGTAGTCGTTGTTTGAGTGGTCAAATGCCTAGAAAAATCATTTTTTGATGAATTACTAAGATGATTATTTTGTTTCAAAAATCAACACCATAAAAATAAGATTTCTCTTATTTTGACAAATAAATGCATTGACACATACACTCATTTAAATAGATAGCACGGGTTGTATTGCAAAGTAAACACAAGCCTTTGTATGAATATAAAGTAATTCATACCCGAGAAAAATTAATTTCCCGTTGTGAGGTCAAGTTTTCTTTTTGTCGAAATACTTGCTATTAAAATTAAGACCAGGTTGATATCTGAAATAATAGCAAGCCATATGAAGTTTTGTTTTGAAAACAATTTGAACTTCTGCTCGAACTTCATTTACAGCCTCGTATCATTATTGAATGACATTTCTAAGGCCGTAAATGCTATCGATTTTCAGAAGACATGTCATAAACACCATATTTTTATATTTTCTTATTTTTTTATTTTTTTATTTTCTTTTTATGGTTTTATATTTTTGTATTTTTTTTGAAAAGTTTATATAAAATGAAAAATCTTTTTAGGTTTTTTTGATTTTCTTATATACATATGATATAGAGGATATGTGAAGAGTTTACCACCATTACTCTTCCTCTTCGTCTGCCAGCTTTTTCAAAGTCTCAAGAGACATACTTCTCATAATAAGCTTGTTGATGAAAAATTCAAGTCGTTCTCGTGCTAAAGGCTTAGTGAAAATGTCTGCCAGCTGATACTCTATTCTAACAAAATACAGCTCAACTACCTTGTTCTCCACTTGCTCCTTGATAAAGTGATGTCTGATGTCAATATGCTTGGATCGGGAGTGTTGGACGTTGTTGCAACATAAAGAAATGGCACTTTTGTTATCGCAGTACAAAGGTATCTTGTTAAACCCAAGGCCATAGTCAGTTAATTATGATCTCATCCAAAGTATTTGAGCACAACATCCTGACAAGGCAATGTATTCAGCTTATGTACTGGATATGGCGATGCTCTTTAGTTTCTTTGACGACCGGCTCACCAATCTATTACCTAATAGCTGCATACTTCCAGACGTACTTTTTCTAGTATCTTGGCAACCCGCATGGTCAGCATCTGCAAAAGCTATTAGAGCAATGCAAGAATCCTTCGAATACTACAGACCCATATTTATGATTCCTCTTAGGTATCAAAAGATTCGCTTAACCGCATATAAGTGCTTTTCGGTAAGCTTTGCCTAATATCGGGCACACATGCACACAGCAAATACAAGGTCTAGTCTATTGGATGTGAGATACATAAGGGTGCTAATCATTCCACGATAACGTGTAGGATCAACGGCTTTCCCTTGTGGATCTTCATCCAGTTTGGATTTCTCCACCATTGGAGTATCCATTGGGTCACAGGTTTCCATACCATACTTTTTAAGTGATTCAAGAGCATATTTGGATTGGTTTTAAAAGATGCCTCTCGGACTTTGAGAAATCTGCAGTCCAAGAAAGAATGATAGTTTGCCCATCATCGACATCTTGAATTTTGAACACATGATTTTAGAAAATGATTCACAAAGATCAGGTTTAGTGGAGGCAAAAATAATATCATCGACATAAATTTGTACCAGTAATATGTCCTTGCCTTCTCTTCTGATGAACAATGTTGGATCGAAGGTTCCTTTGGTGAACTTCTGGGAGAGTAGAAATGATGAGAGTAAAATCATCCAAGACGTGGTTGCTTCGTTTCAACCGCATACAGGGCCTTTCTTAAGCTCTGTACACTAGAGGTTAGGATTCCCAGGATCTACAAACCCGTTCGGTTGACTAACGTAGACCTCCTTACGCAGTATGTCATTCAAAAACACGGTCTTCACATCCATTTGGTAGACGACCATGTTCATTTTCTTAAGCTTGTACACATGGTTGGGATTCTCTGGATCTACAAGTTGAGAAATTGGAGCAAAAGATTCCTTAAAGTCTATGCCTTCTTCCTGACGATATCCCCTTGCTATCAAACAAGCCTTATTTTTCAACACACCTCTAAGTTCGTCTAATTTCACCTTGTATATCCACTTCAAGGTAATAATCATAACACGATCCGGATGAGGTACCAGCTCCCAAACTTCAAGACGTTCAAACTCATTGAGTTCTTCTTGCATGGCTTCAATCCAACAGGATTCCACCAATGCTTCTTTATAAATCTTGGGTTCAATAGAAGAAAGGAAATCATCAAAATAGCATAAAGGGCTTCATCTTGTAGTTGATTTTGAGTGGAGACCAATCTAGAAGGATCGCCAATAACATTGTCAATCGGGTGATATTTGGTCCATTTATTGATGTGTTTGGTTGGTTGATTAATGGAGTGCGTATTATTTGGAATAATAACCTGAGAAAAGGATTCTTCAAAACTTAGTTCTGGAGTTGGAAAATCAACATAGGGATTATTATCCATGTGTGCAACCTCAATGTCATGGCCAGTTTCTTTAACAACGTGAGGAATTACCAAAGATGGTGTTTCTTGATTTGTTTATGAAGTACTTATAGATGGTGCATCTTGATCAATTGTAGTAGAGGAAGGTGTACTGGTTAAAACAGCAAGTTCTGGAGCAATGATTGTAGGAACTTAAAGATCAACACATGGTGGTGGATTAAGGTACTCATCAAACATTGGTTGAAACAAAATTTCCTAATCGTTCTTTGTTAGTGGGACATAAGGAGTTGAAGAAGGAATGTTTTGTACGAGTCCTGAACTGATTGTTCCAGGAGTCAAAAGTTTAGGCCCGAGTCCTGAACTGAATTGTTCAAAATCCATTGCTGTTAACTCATCAAAATCAACATGAATAGTTTCAATAATCATTCGGGTCCTTTTGTTGTAGATTCGGAATGCTTTCTTTGCAAGAGCGTAACCAACAAAAATTCCTATATCAGCTTTAGGTTTTAACTTACCAAGATCTTCACTGTCATTAGTGGGATAGCAGAGAGCACCAAAGACATGAAGACAAGATAAGTCAGGTTTTATATCATGGAGAAGTTCATATGGGGTTTTGTTGTGCCATTTTTAGATTAATGATCGGTTTTGTGTATAGCAAGCTGTCGTGACTGCTTCTGCCCAAAGAAATAACAGAGCCTTTGAAAAGATTAACATTGTGCGAGCAGCTTCCACTAAAGTACGATTCTGTCTTTCGACAACGCTGTTCTGTTGTGGAGAGCGAGCAAATAATGTTTGATGTGAGACTCCGACTTCTTCATAGTAAGCTCTCAATGTCTGATTGACGAATTCAGTGACATTATCAGTCCTCATGTTACAGACAGTTGCATTCAGACGAACTTGAATAATTTTGAGAAATTTAATCACAAACTCTCGAACTTTATCTTTCGATCGTAAGAATTTCACCCATGTAAACCGAGAATAATCATCAACGATAACCAATATATATTTACTCCCATTAATACTTTAAATCCTCATTGGCCCGTAAAGATCCATATGCAGCAGATAGAGTTTTTCTTGAATAGAGTCTTCAACTTTGGGTTTGTGGGAGTGTTTCTTGCTTTTACCAAGAGCACAAGCAGAGCACAAGTGATCCTTCTGATACTTTAGTTTTGGAAGACCTTAAACTAGACCATGTTTGGCAAGAGAAGTGATATAATCAAAGTTTAAATGAGATAATCTTTGATGCCATAACCAAGACTTGGTCTTTGAGGCCTTAGACAAGAGACATATAGGAGAGGATAGCAATGAATTTTCCATAGATAAAGTATATAGGTTTGAACCCCTTGATCCCTTGAGTAGATCAACACCTTCTAAGTCATGAATGAAACAGGTGTGTTTGCGAAAAGCTACTTCGAGATCAGAATCACAAAATTGTCCCACGGAGAATAAGTTATGTCCTAAACCTTCCACATAGTAAACCCGAGATATTTGTAACATTTCTCATTTGATAGTCTCCATATCCTATTATCTTAGCAATATGATCATTCCTAAATCTGACGGTACCTAAAAATTTACTAACGAAGTTGATGAGTTGAGAGCGATTTTTGGTCATATGCTTGGAGCATCTGGAGTCCAAATACCACATAACAATTTGGACAACATGCAATCGATAAGAGAAGAAGATGGAACATTAGAAACAGTGAATCCCTAATATTTTTTGGGTTCCTTAGTGTTAGAAGTCTTAGATTATACAATCTTAGCCTTGCTACTGGACCTTACAGATCTTGATGCTTTTGGTTTCCTACTATACCTGATATGTTTCAAAAGCTTTAAATTTATAAGACTTTGATTACCGGTTATTATATGGAAACACACGGGTAAAAGTATAACCCACGTATGTAGTATAATCTTTTTAAGTAAGACGAGGTCGTCCACAGGGATTTGCGTAGTGTCGAATAATTAGTTGAAAAATAAACTTTAACAGACGTAAAACTGAACAGAATTCAATAATGAGAATGATGACTACTCGGATAATTTCATATATTACGATCTCAAACTTGATATTTGAATTTATAAAATGTGTTTTCTCGTCAGAAAATGTTTTCACAAATTCACTTGTTTAACTTAAGACTTATGTTTAGTTAACTCGATCAAATGTGTCACTCAAATAATCCAGTTACTATTATATCAAATCTATTTTGTTTATCAAATAACGTAAGTGGATTTCTCATCATAGACAATAAAGATCAAAGACAAATCTTTATAACTATATAGTTTACAACGGGTCTTTCAACCTATACCGGTGCAAGTATATAATCAAAGTTGATAATCATAGTTGATAAGATTAGACACGATAGGATTATAACAAAAGCTTTAGATTAACAAGATCGTAATTATACCAAATGCTTATTCATTATATTATTTTCATTTGAGTAGTCATGAGAGATTTAGCCTCTAATGGCTATGAAGTTCATAACAATATTAAATTGATAAACAAGAAACATACTATATCCGGGTAAGAATATGGATCAAAATTCTACCCGTAAGAAGTATGGAATCGAAATACATCCTTTATTTTACTAGAAATATGATAATGTTCTTCTTTCTTCGTGGTTTGATCTTCAATCTTCAAAGTAGTGTGGTGTTTATGGGTTTGTAGATTGCGAGATTTGTATGTGGAATGATTGAATGATGAGTTGATGAATGGAAATGGAGAGATTGAGATATTGTAATGTGTGTGAAATTTGGCTAAATTTATAGGCTAATTTCGGGTTAAAGTGCGGCGCACAAAAGAAATTATGCGGCGTACTTGAGGTGTTAATGCGAGGAGTATTTAATTCCATTTAATTCTTTTTCATAGTCCTAATGGGAAGTGCGGCGCACAAAGTTATTTGTGCGGCATACTTGGTGATTAAATGCGTCTTCATTTAATTGACTTTAATTCTTGAATTTGCTGGGAAGTGCGGCGCACAAATGATATGTGCGATGTACTTATGTCTTTTTCAGCCTTGGTTTTTTCTTTTCTTCTAACTTGCTTTCCAATAACTTGTAAACACTTTGACTTTTGTTTCTTTTGAGCTCAGGATGACTTCAAGTGAACCTGCACATAATTTATGCTATTAAGTATCGAAAGTTCACGAGAAATGATAATATATATAAATAACGCCGCCAAAAACATGTATAATTTAGGCGTTATCAGATCCCTCCACACTTAGTTGTTGCTTGCCCTTAAACAATTAAAAGCGAGAAAAACAAGATAATTTATCGTGACGTGGAGAAAATTTTAACAAGTGTTTACTGGATTAGTTAACTTTTCAGGCATAGACACATAACAGAGCACCTCACAAGGAAATGTGTTTGATTTTTAATTCACTCGAGCCACTCAGATAAGGTTTATAATTGTGAAGTTACTCAGATGCGCAGACATAATCTAGATAGCTACCATAGGCTTGTACGAGACACATAAACATGCCCGTTGCGGCGTGAGCACCTAGACAGAAATCTCAAAGAGGCAAAACATGATGCTGATGAGGGTGAATAACTTGTATCAATTCCATGTGCCAAACTTAAGTCTTATACTTTAAACTTTTCTTTTCTCTCTTTTTTTTAACCAAGGCATGCACAGGACTTCATTTGTTGAGCATTTTTCTTCAACTTTGGATACTTCAGTAGATA
>BQNB010119660.1:0-10590 GCA_026074375.1 Tanacetum coccineum
TGTAATCTGTACATGATATGAGTGGTTGTGGTATTGACCAAAAAGTGAAATACACTGCTGGTTCATTTGTGGGTAAGGCTTTAACGTGGTGGAATTCTCAGATCCGCACGCTAAGCCGGGAAGTTGTTGTTAGTATGTCATGGAATGACTTTAAGTTTATGATGATACAAGAGTTTTGTCCTAGTCATGAGGTGCAAAAGTTGGAATCTGAGTTGTGGAATCGCGCCATGGTCGGAGCTGGCCATGCTGCGTATACTGATAGGTTTCATGAGTTGGCAAGGTTAGTTCCTCATTCGGTAACTCTTGAGAGTAGGATGATTAAGAGGTATGTGTGGTATGTGCTTAAATACACATACCTTTTACCTAATAAAACGAGCTAAAAAGACCAATAATGAACAGAAATGACATAAAAATGCATTGTATACGTGTATTTTGTGATTTGTGTCTTGCAGGTACAAATATTTAATAAAAGGACAAAAACAAAGCCAATACGGACAAAACTAAGCACTGGAATGGAAAGAGTATGAGAAATCGAGACTGAAGGCATGTACATCCTCAACAGGCCAATCCGTACCTATTTTATTGGGCCGGGTCATCCTATTAGCCTATAAACCTAAGCCTTTAACCTATTTATAATTCCTTAGTCCAAATCCATTATCCATAAACCTTTATCTAATTCTTGGGCCCAAGTTACAAATCCAAGCCCAACAATCAAAATCATATCACACGGGTCAAACATTGGTTAGAGTTACTATTCACCTATCACTTTCCCTCCTTAATTTTACACAGACAAACGAACACATGCTCAGGGTAAATACGATTCACCCAATCCACACTCGTTCTCCATTACTTCTAGAAGCTCACTGACATCTCTAACAATAGAATGACACGCTGGCAATCCTAAGGCTAGTGATTGGTGGATTGGATGTGGCATCAAATCAAGGGACAAGATCTATTGCTTGGAGAATAATCAAGATGGAAAGGCCAGGAATGGTTGATGAGGAGCGTCCTAGGGTTCTGGATCCTTCCCCTCATCACTATATAAGGAGACCTCCTCACTCATTACCAAGGCGTCTAGTTTTTTTAGCTTCTTTTAGTTTTCAGAAACTTAATATAGTTTTTAGTTTATTTGTCAATCATTTGTATTCAAAAGCTTTGTAACCTCGTTTCTTATTAATAAAATTTAAGTTTCCTTTATATTAAGTTCTAATTATGTTTTTACCTTAATGCAATATGGTTTAATATGAGTTTAGAAATCACATAATAAGCTCTAATAAGCTCTTTTACCTTCATAAACTAGCTAGAACTCAGTTAAGATGTTAAAGCTTAACTGAGTAAGTATTTCACCTCAAACCTCACCCTAAATATAACCTCAGCTTATGTGGATGATAAGCCAATTTGGGATCGGCTTATGGACAATACCAGCTTGTTTATAAACAAGCTGAAGCTTGTAGATCAGCTCCTTGAGAGCTTATTTGTCCCCGTTTAGCTGGGATAAAGGTACTTCTTCTTTTTCTCATTTTTAGCTTAATAACTATTTTGCTTATGCCTTGCTTATTTGTGCTTAATTGTGTTTCATTTGTTCTTATTCTATCTTCATTTAGCTTATTGCATTTAGTTTTAAGCTTTTAATAATCTGTTTTTGAATTTAGCATAGCTATAGTAAAATCAGTTTTAAAAAATCCAAAAATACAACATAATAGTTTAGCTTATTGTTAGTTGCTTTATATTTTGAAATACTATCTTATTTGTATTCAATAAACCTTTATCTTAATCTATCTTAAGTTTTTACAACTTGTTTAAATCTGTTTTAAGCTTAAAATGGTTTTCTCATTATTTAAGGGGTGTTTGGCACTAGCAGTACTAACTTGAGTTAGTACTGCTGGTTTGCTATTTACCTTTTAAGCAAACTAGATAAGCTAAAATTAAGCTTAAAAAGCAGTTTATATAAGTTTTAAAATTTTAAAAACAATGTTTTAGGTTTAAGCTAATCATGGTTTGAATCTGTGGGTCTATTGCTTGTCATAACAGCTTATTTGATTAGATCTTGGTTAGCAGCAATTCTTTATTGTATTCATGCTTGTTAAAAGCAGTAGAAATGATATGGATTAAGTGAGCAATTGACTTGTGTGATTGAGTTAAAATTCTGTCTAAGTTCAAGTTTAAGTTTTCTTTAAAAAGTTTTAAAAGTCAGATTTTAGATCTCAAATCTAGGTAAGTTAAAGGTTGTTTTAGGTTTTGATTTTCATTGCATAAGCTCTTTAGGTATTAAGCTCAATCTGTTTGAGCTTATTTTGGATTTTAATCATCATTTACTAGCTTAAATTTAAGTCTGCAGTAGCCCTTTTTGTCTTTTATAAAACTTAAAAAAAAAATCCAAAAACATAGAATTTAGTTAAAACTGCCTTTTTCATTTGCAATTTTAAAAGCTTTTTAGTGTTTCCTAGTACTAAATCTTTGCTTATTCTAGTAGCTTATAGGTCAAAATTAATCTGTTTTTAGGTTTTAAGGTCTAGCTTATTAGTTTAGTAGCTTAAAAGTGCCTTCTAAGGCTGTTGTGATTTCAGTTTTAGCAAAAAGCTATTTTGGACTCTGAGCTTATGGCTTGTTGGAATTGCTTATTCTGGGTTTAGATTTGCTTATTAAGTTTAGATTAAGGTCTTTGTAGCTTTTTTGGACTAAGTTTGAGCTTATAGAAGCTTATGTGCATAATCAGTTAAGAAGTTAAGCTTTTGAGCTTTTGAGTAAAATTGTCACTTTAAGCCAGCTTATTCCTGGCTTTTTATTTGATTTCATAAAAAGTCATTTCACAAAAAGTGCTTATTTCAGTGGTATAAAGCTTTTGCAAAATGAAATTTTAAAAAATAAAAACATTAGGAGTATAGGGAAGCCCCAGGCTCGAACCTGGGACCTCAACCTTAACCCCCAACGTTTTATAACACACCCTCCATACCAACTGCCCTTGAGACTTCTCCGTTTATACATCCAACCAATTAATCTTTTATACACATTTTACTCAAATAAGCTTTCAGCCCTTTTAGGCTTATTTCCAACTTATTGAGATAAGCTGGTTAGGGCCTTTTATTTTTCTTATGTCTTAAATTGTTCAAAGAACTTTTCCTAAATTTTTCAGATTTTTCCAATTAAGTTTTATATTTTTAATCATTTTTTCTAGATTTAAACTATTTTTAATTCATAAAAAATAAAATAAAAATCAAAAAAATATAATTCTTTTTTCTAAAATTATTTTTAATCATTTAGGACTTTTAGAAATTAAATTTGCATTTGTAAGCCTTAAATTTGATTTACTTGCTAGTTTAGTCGCGTTTCAGGATTCTCGTTATCATTTTTTAGGTTTAAATCATAATTGCCTTATTTGTTTGCTTGCCTTTTTTTGTTTTTGCGTTTCATGAGTAGAAATAGAATAAAAAAACCCGAATCAAATCTTTGAAACTATTCAAATCATGCGATCACGAAGTTAACCGATTCTTAATTCACGCTTCGTCAAGGAAACGACCCGGGAGGTTTTGAACTTTGCTTTGGTTAAAAGTAATTTTCTAGAACCTGACGGAATACTTATTACAATAGTATTATTGATATTATCCTTATATATGTATCGGGACAAATCAAATTTTGGCGCCGCTGCCGGGGAAGTTTGTATCGAATATCGCGTTGAAGCTTGAAGATTAGTGTTTTGAAGACCCTTCCTCGTGAAGTTATCATTTTATTATTTTCTTTTATATAAAACTAAAAAAATACAAAAATATTTCATTTTTCTCGATTTATTTCGTAGATTCATTAGAAAAAAAACCAAAAATACTTTTCCTAAAGTATTTAAAAAACCCAAAAGAAAACAATAAAAACAACCGTTGTGTCACTTGTGAAATCGGCTCACTTTTAGATTACAAACTTTAAGAGAGGTTTAAGGAGGGTTGATCCTACGAACTTCGACCCGAAAGGAGAAGGTTTTTAAAACGCTTTGCGCTTACCCGCTCCTCCGCTTCTTTGTGCATTTTCTAAAGAGCTACCTTACATTTGTTCGATTATCGGTTACAAAAATATTTTTCTTTTTCTTATTTTATTTTTAGTGCATGCGCACTCGCTCTTCATCGCATTTAATTGCCGAATCTTCCACAACTCTGAAACGTCGTAATCATAGACGTTCTAAGCAAAGAGTCGAATCGTTTTCTCTTGAAGAGACTCCCATAGTTACAATGGCCGATGAACGTACTATGGCGGAATTACTCTGTGCACCCACCGAAGGTTATGCGAAGGCAATCGTAGTACCACCCATTCCCACTGAGCATTTCGATCTTAAGCATAGTCTAATCAATCTTGTAACTTCAAAACTATTCTTTGGTTTTGAGAAAGAAGATCCTCATGCTCATACTCGATATTTTAACAAGATTACTTCTACGTTAAAGTACAAAGATGTGCCCGAGACATCAATTAAGCTTATGCTTTTTCCATTTTCTATCGATGGTCCAGCCCGGATTTGGCTCGACAAAGAACCCTCTCGTTCTATTCTCACTTGGGACGATCTTGTTTCCAAGTTTATTAATCATTTCTTTCCTCCCTCAAAAACAAAAAATCTCCGGAATGAAATTTCAAATTTTCAACAAAAGTTTGAAGAAACGTTTAGTGAGGCATGCGACCATTTCAAGGATCTCCTTCGAGCATGACCACATCACGGTTTTACCGAATTGCATCAACTCGATACCTTCTACAATGGTTTAAACCCATCCGATCAAGATTCTTTGAATTTTGCCGCCGGTGGCAATCTTTTGGAAAGAAGTGCACAAGATGTGTTGAAAATTATTAAAAACAAATTAAAAGTTCGTAATTCAAGAAACTAACCGATTGTTTCTCATGTGAAAGCAGGCAATGTTGATTCTTCAGAGATAGCCAGTGCCGTAGCCTGTGTCGTGACTAGTGCTGTGACCGCGATGTTTAAACAACATCAAGTAACCCCAGCTCCAGCTTCTGTAAAAGCTGTTGAGGAATCTTGTGTTACTTGTGGCGGTGCTCATTCTTACCGACAGTGTCCTGCAACCGTTGGCAACACTTTTTCAAGATATCAAGACAATATTCAAGGATATGTTTCAGCAGCTGCAGTGAACTACAATCAGGGAAATACCGGTTATTGTCCCCAGAGTGTAGCTAATCAGTTTTGACCACCCGATTTTGCTCAACTAAATGTGCAAAATCAAGGGTTTAACCATAACCGAGGAAATAATTTCAATCAAGGTAACCAGAATTATCAAGCTCCACCTCAAGTTGGACCTTCAAACGATCTCTCGAGCTACATGAAGACAAATGACGTTAATATGAAAATAATGAAAAATCAAATAACCAACATGAGGACGGAATTAAAGAAAGAGATGGATAATATGTTGACTAGACAAAACAATGCGTTCAAGAATGAGTTAAAAAATGAAAATGCAAGCTACAATGTCAAATCAAACCAATGAGCTTAAGAACATGATGGCTAATTTCTTTCAAATGAATACCGCCTCTTCCTCGGGTTCACTTCCTAGCAATACCATTGCTAACCCGAAAGGTGATTTGAAAGCCATCACCACCCGAAGTGGTGTTTCTTATGATGAACCTCCAATTACACCTCCTCTATCTTCTCTTCCTAAGGTGGTAGAACGAGAACCCGAGGTGAGAAAGGATACGGTGCAACCGAGTACCAAAAACATCCAACCTCCGATGGTCCAAACTCAAATTCAAATTGATGAGCCCATTGTTGCTCCTAAGCCTAAACCGTCTATACCTTATCCTTCGAGAGCCAACAAACAAAAGCTCCGTGAAAAAGATGATAAGCTAGCTTCGAAATTTGTTGAAATCTTTAGGGAATTACATTTCGAGCTCAGTTTCGCGGATGCTCTTCTACATATGCCAAAATTTGCTTCAATGTTTAAAAGTCTCCTTAATAACAAAGAAAAATTGTTTGACTTAGCCAAAACACCGGTGAATGAGAATTGTTCGGCGGTTATCCTAAAAAAGTTGCCCGAAAAACTGGGAGACCCCGGCAAGTTCCTTATTCCATGTGATTTTCTGGAGTTAGTTGAATGCTTAGCCTTGGCCGATCTTGGTGCAAGCATCAACTTGATGCCTCTTTCCATATGGAAGAAGCTCTCACTCCCTGAACTTACTCCTACTCAAATGATTCTTGAACTTGCAGACCGATCGACTACTAGTCCATCCGGTATTGCCGAAGATGTCTTTGTAAAAGTAGGAAAGTTCCATTTTCTGGCCGACTTCGTAGTCGTTGATTATGTTGTTGATCCTCGGGTTCCCTTAATTCTCGGGAGACCCTTTTTGAGGACGGCACGTGCTTTGATTGATGTTTACGTATAAAGAAGTTAACTTCCAAAGTTGATGATGAAGCTAACCTTTAAAGTTGGTCAACTTCGAGATACTCCTACAATAATGCTAAATCAGTTAATCGAATCGATGTCATTGACGTTTCATGTGAGGAGTATGCTCAAGAATTGCTCGGTTTTTCGGATAGTTCTAAATGTGCCAATCTCACTCCGTCTTTAGATCCTATCCTTTCTAATTCTTTCCTCTCTCTCACTCCTTTTGAAGGAGGTAACTTCATTTTGGAAGAAATCAAAGCTTGTCTTACAAATGATTCAATTCCACCAGGAATTGATGATGTCGACTTTGATCCAGAGGGAGACATTCTTCTACTCGAGAAGTTATTAAATGATGATCCATCATCTCCTCTCCCTCTGAAGTAACTTCATTTTGAGGAACTTAAAATGATTAAATCTTCTATTGATGATCCTCCCGAGCTTGAGCTTAAGGATTTACCGTCTCATCTTGAATACGCGGTTTTAGAAGGAACTGATAAATTACCCGTCATAATTTCTAAGGAATTAAAAGATGAAGAAAAGGCTGCCCTTTTAAAAGTTCTTAAGTCACACAAATGGGCCATCAGATGGAAAATTTCCGACATTAAGGGTATCGACCCTAGTTTTTGTACTCATAATATCTTAATGGAAGATGATTTCAAACCGGCGATTCAACATCAACGAAGGTAAATCCGAAAATTCATGAGGTTATCAAAAAGGAAGTTATCAAACTCCTTGATGCCGGATTGATTTACCCTATCTCCGATAGTCCGTGGGTGAGCCCCGTTCATTGTGTGCCTAAGAAGGGTGGTATGACCGTTGTTGAAAATGAAGACAATGAGTTGATTCCTACAAGACTAGTTACCGAATGGCGTGTTTGTATAGATTACCGTAAGCTTAATGATGCGAATCAAAAAGATCATTTCCCGTTGCCTTTTATGGACCAAATGCTCGAACGATTAGCGGGAAATGAATACTATTGTTTTCTAGATGGTTTTTTCGGATATTTTCAAATACCTATTGACCCGAAAGACCAAGATAAGACCACCTTCACTTGCCCTTATGGGACGTTTGCCTACCGACGTATGCCTTTTGGTTTATGTAATGCTCCGGGCACGTTCCAAAGGTGTATAATGGCCATTTTCCATGATATGATCGAGGAAACAATAGCGGTCTTTATGGATGATTTCTCAATCTTTGGGGATTCTTTCTCGTCATGCCTCTCCCATTCAGATAAAATGCTTAAACGATGCGAAGACACCAACTTAGTTCTAAATTGGGAGAAGTGCCATTTCATGGTTAAAGAGGACATTGTCCTCGACCATAAGATTTCAAAGTCCGGGATTGAGATCGACAAAGCTAAAGTTTAATATGTTTTTACCTTAATGCAATATGGTTTAATATGAGGTTAGAAATCACATAATAAGCTCTAATAAGCTCTTTTAACTTTAGAAACTAGCTAGAACTCAGTTAAGATGTTAAAGCTTAACTGAGTAAGTATTTCACCTCAAACCTCACCCTAAATATAACCTCAGCTTATGTGGATGATATGGACAATACCAGCTTGTTTATAAACAAGCTGGAGCTTGTAGATCAGCTCCTTGAGAGCTTATTTGTCCCCGTTTAGCTAGGACAAAGGTACTTCTTCTTTTTCTCATTTTTAGCTTAATAACTGTTTTGCTTATGCCTTGCTTATTTGTGCTTAATTGTGGTTCATTTGTGCTTATTCTATCTTCATTTAGCTTATTGCATTTAGTTTTAAGCTTTTAATAATCTGTTTTTGAATTTAGGATAGCTTTAGTAAAATCAGTTTTAGAAAATCTAAAAATACAGCATAATAGTTTAGCTTATTGTTAGTTGCTTTATATTTTGAAATACTAGCTTATTTGTCTTCAATAAACCTTCATCTTAATCTATATTATGTTTTTACAACTTGTTTAAATCTGTTTTAAGCTTAAAAATGGTTTTCTTATTATTTAAGGGGTGTTTGGCACTAGCAGTACTAACTTGAGTTAGTACTACTGGTTTGCTATTTACCTTTTAAGCAAATTAGATAAGCTAAAATTAAGCTTAAAAAGCAGTTTATATAAGTTTTAAAAGTTTAAAAACAAAGTTTAAGGTTTAAGCTAATCATGGTTTGAATCTGTGGGTCTATTGCTTGTCATAACAACTTATTTGATTAGATCTTGGTTAGCAGTAATTCTTTATTGTATTCATGCTTGTTAAAAGCAGTAGAAATGATATGGATTAAGTGAGCAATTGACTTGTGTGATTCAGTTAAAATTCTGTCTAAGTTCAAGTTTAAGTTTTCTTTAAAAAGTTTTAAAAGTCAGATTTTAGATCTCAAATCTAGGTAAGTTAAAGGTTGTTTTAGGTTTTGATTTTCATTGCATAAGCTCTTTAGGTATTAATCTCAATCTGTTTGAGCTTATTTTGGATTTAAATCATCATTTACTAGCTTAAATTTAAGTCTGCAGTAGCCCTTTTTGTCTTTTATAAAACTTTAAAAAAATCCAAAAACATAGAATTTAGTTAAAACTGCCTTTTTCATTTGCAATTTTAAAAACTTTTTAGTATTTCCTAGTACTAAATCTTTGCTTATTCTAGTAGCTTATAGGTCAAAATTAATCTGTTTTTAGGTTTTAAGGTCTAGCTTATTAGTTTAGTAGCTTAAAAGTGCCTTCTAAGACTGTTGTGATTTCAGTTTTAGCAAAAAGCTATTTTGGATTCTAAGCTTATGGCTTGTTGGAATTGCTTATTCTGGGTTTAGATTTGCTTATTAAGTTTAGATTAAGGTCTTTGTAGCTTATTTGGACTAAGTTTGAGCTTATAGAAGCTTATGTGCATAATCAGTTAAGAAGTTAAGCTTTTGAGTAAATCTGTCACTTTAAGCCAGCTTATTCCTGGCTTTTTAGTTGATTTCATAAAAAGTCATTTCACAAAAAGTGCTTATTTCAGTGGTATAAAGCTTTTCCAAAAAGAAATTTTAAAAAATAAAAACATTGGGAGTATAGGGAAGCCCCAGGCTCGAACCTGGGACCTCAACCTTAACCCCCAATGTTTTATAACACACCCTCCATACCAACTGCCCTTGGGACTTCTTCGTTTATACATCCAACCAATTAATCTTTTATACACATTTTACTCAAATAAGCTTTCAGCCCTTTTAGGCTTATTTCCAACTTATTGAGATAAGCTGGTTGGGGCCTTTTATTTTTCTTAAGTCTTAAATTGTTCAAAGAACTTTTCCTAAATTTTTCAGATTTTTCCAATTAAGTTTTATATTTTTAATCATTTTTTTCTAGATTTAAACTATTTTTAATTCATAAAAAATAAAATAAAAATCAAAAAAATATAATTCTTTTTTCTAAAATTATTTTTAATCATTTAGGACTTTTAGAAATTAAATTTTCATTTTTAAGGCTTAAAGTTGATTTACTTGCTACTTTAGTCGCGTTTTAGGATTCCCGTTATCATTTTTTAGGTTTCAATCATAATTGCCTTATTTGTTTGTTTGCCTTTTTTTGTTTTTGCGTTTCATGAGTAGAAATAGAATCAAAAAAACCTGAATCAAATCTTTGAAACTATTCAAATCACGCGATCGCGAATTTAACCGATTATCAATTCACGCTTCGTCGAGGAAATGACCCGGGAGGTTTTGAACTTTGCTTTGGTTAAAAGTAATTTTCTAGAACCTGACGGAATACTTATTACTATAGTATTATTGATATTATCCTTATATATGTATCGGGACAAATCAATTTTTGGCGCCGCTGCCGGGGAAGTTTGTATCGAATATCGCGTTGAAGCTTGAAGATTAGTGTTTTGAAGACCCTTCCTTGTGAAGTTATCATTTTATTATTTTCTTTTATATAAAACTAAAAAAAATACAAAAAATATTTCATTTTTCTCAATTTATTTCGTAGATTCATTAGAAAAAAAACCAAAAATACTTTTCCTAAAGTATTTAAAAAACCCAAAAGAAAACAACAAAAACTACCGTTGTGTCACTTGTGAAATCGGCTCACTTTTAGATTACAAACTTTAAGAGAGGTTTAAGGAGGGTTGATCCTACGAACTTCGACCCGAAAGGAGAAGGTTTTTAAAACGCTTTGCGCTTACCCGCTCCTCCGCTTTTTTGTGCGTTTTCTAGAGAGCTACCGTGAACTTTTGACTATCGGTTTAATAATATATATATATATATATATATATATATATATATATATAT
>BQNB010119661.1:0-19554 GCA_026074375.1 Tanacetum coccineum
AACATTTATTTTTGAGCTTCTTCATCCATACAGAGTTAATGTAACTCTTTCTCGGTAAGAGGGCAAATAGTCTGTGATGACGAACAGCCTATACCTCCATGCGTACGGCAGGAGTATTTTTCCTGAAACCAAGCCAACTTAGCATCCATTTGTTTCTCATAAGTTTTTCTAAGATCGTCCCTAACAGCACATGAGTCTTCAAAATGAAAAGCTAAATCCAAAATCACATCCTGATGACCTTTATCTTCATTAATTAATCTTTGCACCAAGGCTTCGACTTTGGAGTCGGTATGGGGAAGCGAACATGCCATTTTAACTATTTTGTAGTGGGATGTAAGTTTGGATGTTTGAGATAAGTAAGGTGGTATTTATAAGACAAAAAAGGGGGAAAGAAAATAATATAAGGCTCTATTATTTACTTCAACAGATATATTCCTAACGTTCTGTCATATTGGCTCTTACAAGAACTATTTTGTTAACGCTTCGGTGTCATGAGCTTAGACAATAGTAAATACTTTTCATTGTGATATATAGGATTACTATATTTCATACTATGGTTATAAATCTTGTGGTTCATCACTATTATCAAACAACAAAACCTATGAACTCACCAACTTTATGTTGACACTTTAGCAATGTTTTTCTCAGGTGTTCTATCTTATGAAATATAAGGAGTCTACATTGGTATATTGGCATGTAGAGGTGTATCTCTCGTATCAAGTCCTCTTCACGCCATAAAGTCGCAATCCTAAATCCAATCTTCCGCTGCAGTGAAATTTAGGGGTGTGACATATTGGTATCAGAGCACTTGGTTATAGAGAACTAGGTTGCATTAGTAACTCTAGACTATAACTGGCTCTTAAGGACATATCAGAATAGCATACGCACTATCTATTACTATTTACTTCCCAAGTCAACAACTGCTTGGCACGATATCATTAAATAACTAAATTACCACTTGTCCGTCATGGAAAACATGTTTCACTAGACTACACATTATCATTCACCATCTTGGAATAACATATCCTATGGATTACGCATTTGTATCATCCTAGTGCAAGGAAACTACCATGACTCTCACCAAATAATTAACCTTATACCAAATATTACACTCCGAAGAGTCACTTACATAATATTATGGATTTTATCCTTACTATCTCATTTTATGAGGGTTACCTACATAAACACTTCGGGATACCTTGCTAATCACCCACTCGTTACTTCACTACGCGAGGACTCTTTATAGCAACCATTGTAAAATACTTATGCTACTATCTACTATGTCGGTATACCCCTAAAAGTATTTCAAAGTATACAAAAACCAACCAAAAAGAATGTACCACTTGAATACACCAATAATTGACAAATGTCACGTCGTCGGGAAACGTGAACAACAAACTCATAATGGGAAGAAATTAAAAACACGCCCGGTAAAGTAAGAGACAATAGTAGCAACTAGCAGTCAAAAACTACGGAAAGGTATTTAAAACATAAAGGTTTACACCAGCCCCTGAGTCAAGAATAATATGAACCCTACATATATGTATCTATTGTCCGGAATCCTACCACACTTTCCAGTCACCAGCTTAGGTCTTAAAATAAGGATACGACTAATAAATTATGAACAACCTTCCTAAAAAGAACCAGAAACATATCAATGCTTGAATCCAACACTCCCAGACATACCCTTTAGAAATCCCTACCCTAAACTAGGTTGAATGACCATTCAAAGCATACAATGAATCTTATCTCAAAAATAGATGGCACCCATAAGGTAATCTCTACCCCAAATATGGAATATAAGAATTAGAAACTCCATTCTGTCGTATGCAAGGTGTATTCGAGAAATGTCTCAATCACTTTCCAGCGACATACCTGACAACTCCCCAGAGTAGGAAGCCACCACGGGACACTCCATTCCAAGAAGACTTGACTCGCCAACCTCTCAGGCAACCCAACTACCTGGACTAGAATTAACTTTGACCCCTGCTGTAGGGCGTGAACTCTCCCAAGAAATAAATAACCACAGTGTTCCTACACTAATATCACAAGCACCTGGACCATCTCGAAAGAGAAGCAGATCACCATCATCACCATTTGACCCAAATGCCATTACCTTCTCTGACGGTAAACCAGCATCTAAGACATCAGAACTCAACCCATAAGATGTGACGGCCAGACTGGATGACATAGAGGTGGAAATTGATACTCTTCGAGCAGATACAGAAGACAAATAGCTCTTAATATCCGAATTACAAGATTCTCTCGCCGCTGCAGAGAATGAGATCTCATTATTGCAGATAAGGGCAGATGATGTCGAGAACAGACGTGATGAGGATCATGAACAAATTCAGAAAATTCTAGCCCGCCTAGGCCTATAAGCATAACAGTCAGACTTGCTATAACATTGTATCCCAGTTTACGAAGAGACATCTAAGCAGAGAAATTTATGAAGACTTGTACTTTGCTTTCATAAAATAATAAATGAAATAACAATTATGTCCTAAAATGTTGTCTGAGTACATTTACCCAGTATAGAAGCAACCATATATTTGATATTTTGAAATCATATGACAAACGTCTTAATACGTCAATGAAATGACGCTATCAAAAATACTACTAAGTGCAATACAGGTATACCCATTGCCCAACAAATGGAAAAAAATCATCAATTCTTTCCTTCACCATTCGAAAACCTGTCAGGCAAAAATCTCCTATCCTTCACAACCAATAAACACTCTTCTACGGAAATAGAAATACAGAATACTTCTAAAAGCTTACCAGGTAATAACCTCGAATCATACCAAGATGCGAGGTGGGGGCACAAAGTAATATATGGTTATAACGGGAAGGATGAAGCAATAAAATGCACAACGCGAAATCCTATTCAATCAGATCCATAATATTTCCGTTCATAATACAACAAAATGCAAAATATAGGAAATACAACAAAGATGTAAAATGCTAAAACGACAGCTACATCGCCGCGTGAGAAGAAACACATCGGGTAGACCAGCAAAACGAGCGATGTGATGATTATGATCATGACGGGAGTGAAAATCTCGATTGGAAATCCCATGAGGATTGGTAACCGACAGTTCGAGGAAGAAGATGAGAAACTTGATATGGTGAAGTGGGCGATAATTTGAGATGAATAGTGAGTAAAGTGAAATTTGAAAGATATAGGAAAAGGGGCGGCGTAGTGGGTAGGAGTTGTAAGGAATATTGATTTAAAATATTCATGATGGGCATAGTCATGACTAGCAAGAGCAATTACGATCAAACCCTGAACTTACAACAAAAGTAATTATTCGGAATAACTTATACGCTGAGATTATAATTTTACGAGCACATAGATAATACATGTCAACATATGAAACTATATGCACGTAGTAAGATAAACACACAAAGTGGAAAAAAACTTTCAGAGGACCACGTGTATGGTAAAAAGTGGCGAAGAAAAAAAAATAAATAAATAAACCACAAATTGACATATAACATAACATCATTCATCTAGTGCTTGGAAGACGCGACGATTTATACACACTACTGGTCTCAGTATCGGCTATGCTTACAATCACAAACAGATAACTAAAGGAAAAGGGGATGTCAATGTAAACCTAAAGTATACATAGCCTGATCAACTATGTATAAGTTAGGTCGACAGAGATATGCTCAATAGTATTCGACGTAATAACAAAAGTTTGAACGTGTACACATTTTACTCATTCATCACACTAAAGACAATACTCAAAGCAACTATGAAAGACTGCGATTCATCAAAGATACATCATGAGGATTCAATCCTATGTAAACGAAACAAAGTTAAAGATGAAACGTCCGATGATTCTTCCTGGAGGATTCAGCATAAGATTAAATTAAAATGCCTAAGAACAAAATGGTAATGCAACCCACTCGTCTCCTGGCGAAAGCTACTTTTTCCAGAAAACTTCCACGCCAATCGCCGCCATGACAAGTGGCATAATAAGCCCTAGTATTACAATGATGTACTGGTGATCCTCTTCTCGTGGAACACTCGCCAAATAACTACCAACCACCACAACAAACACAACCGCGATCAGGGGAACGAGATACGACATTTTAACCGAAGGAAGGAGGAAAATTTTAAAACTTATCTTATGTTTTGACAATTGTGAGAAATCGACAAATTATATATAGAGTGGAGATAACGGTTCACCACATTTCTAGCCGTTAGAGCCCCACTCGCCACTTTCCTCTTTTTCTTAATGCACACCGCGAATACGACAACTTGAATTCAGGACGAAAGTTTTCGACTTGGAAGGACTGCGACACCCCATAAAAATTTAAATCTTATTTCAAACCCTTAAGGTAAAATCAATCACCGAAAGGTTTTCAAATTGCTATTTAATCTCAAAAAAAAATTTGGGAATTGAAAAAGTTTACAAATTGATAACACTATCCCTAAATCACTTTATGATACTATAGAGGGACAGTAATCATGCTCACTCAATTATTCAATTTATAATTTTCATGCAAACACTTTATAATACTGTGTGGGAACAGTAGCCATAATCACTCAATTGTTCCATTCAAAATGTGTACTCAAGCACTTTATAACACTATGGCAAGACAGCAGTCACGAAACAAACATTTTTTTTAAATATTGTGATACTACAGAAGGCAAATGCATTCATTAGAACTTACTAGACTACTAATAGAAAAAATCGTTGTGTTACTAAGGTGAAAATACAAGTACATAGTTTAAGGCAACAATGCTTTATTCAAGGCAGTACAACAACATGGTTACAGCAGTTCTCAAATCGTTAATCCGATGACTCATACTCTGAGTCATATCTTACTACCCTAAATTCTAAAAAGAATTGGTCATCTTCAGCTTGTTTTTGCCTAATCTTCTCCTCTTGTACCCTTTTTTCATGGCCTCTTCTTCCAACATTTCTCTTAGAGCTTCTTCATCCATACGTAGTTGATGTAACTCTTTCTCGATAAGAGAGCAATTAGCTTGTGATGACGAACAATCTATACCTACGCGTATACGGTAGGAGTACTTTTCCCGGAGCCAAGCCAACTTAGCACCTATTTGTTTCTCTAATCGTGACGCCTTCCCATACATAGAAAGATGCAGCTTGTGATCATTTCCAGAACTCTCTTTCAAGAAAGTGCAAATCAACGCACGACTCTCTTGAGACATGTCATTGCATTTCTCATAGGCTTTTCTAAGATCGTCTCTGACAGCGCATGAGTCTTCAAACCGAAAGGCTAACTCCAAAAGCGCATCCTGACGACCCTTGTCTTCGTTAATTAATCTTTGCACCAAGGCTTCGATTTCGGAGTCGGTATGGGGAAGCGAACAAGCCATTTGAAATATTTTTGTAGTGGGATTTAAGTTTAGAAATGTGAGAGAAATGAGGTGGTATTTATAAGACAAAAAGGGGGAAGGGAAATAATTTAAAATTTTGTTATTTACTTCAACGGATATATTCCCAACATTTTGTCGTATTGGCTCGTTCCGATAACGAGACATTCACTAAGGAATACGGGAGGGTCAATTCAAGTTGAAATGTCCACATCCCTCCGCCCCAAACGGCACCCCCTGTGATAGAAAATTGCCTAACACATCGTAGGAGGATTAAAACAAATTTCTACACCCTTGCATCAACACAATACCAGAAGGTCACTCATATCATGGACCGCGAGGTCAAGCAACTCAAACAAAGCGGTATGCCTATCGTTAAAAGACCGTTGGAATGCACGTAGAAGTCCCGAACACACGCGGAAACATGAAGACCAGTTCAAGAACAAATACCCCCACTTGTTCGCAATTCCACAATCTCCTATAACGCCTTGATTTCGAGACGAAATCTTCTAACCTGGGGAGACTGTGACACTCTATAAAAATTTAGAATTCTCTTTTCCTTTAAGAACAACTCTGTATCGCAAAATTTGCAAAATTTACCGTTAATCTCAAAAGAAAGTTATTCTATAAATAACTTGCATCACTTCGTGTTATAGAGGGTCTAAATAGCACGCGAATATTTCTATTTCTACTTCTGTGTCTAAAGAGATATTTTAGAACTTATAGCGGTGAAATCATATTTATTTCACATTTTGTGAAACGAAATCATTTACTTATATTATTTTTATGAAAATGTCTTTACTTAAAATAAATACCCGTACCCATGTCAATACCCAAGGTTTTCCCTATAAAGACTTTATCTCAGTACACTACCCATCTCAAAATTTAGGCATAACAATTTAAGAGCTATGGCAACCCGTGACCAAATTCAAAATACAAGATAAAAACATCATCATATATATTCCTTACACAATTACCCCACCTATTTCATTTCTTTTCTAAACCTTCACATGCTATATGTCCCAACACCTAATAAAAATTTCAAAGGCCAAGAATAGTGTCATGAAGTAACAATGATGATCAATAGTATTAGAAAGTATCACTATTGTCCAATAGCGTGTATAATATCATTTCACATGCTTTTGAAAATTTCCAGTAACCAAACAAGTATTTTGGGTATAAATAAGAACCATGCATGTACACTTCTAGCACAACTAAATTTTGAAAATAAGAAGTAAACAATACGTTTGGAATTAAGGTTTTCGTTAGGTTCGAGAGTCTAGAAGCGTCGGGTTTAAAAAGGGAAAGTAACCAAGGGAGGTTCGAGCCTTCTTATCACCATCATCCCTCTCCATATCGCCTAGCAAACTTGGACCCCTGTAAGTCACATTTGTAACTTAACGTCTATTATACTATGTCATTCACCTTGTAGTTTAACGTGCGACACAAAGTAAACACGTCTAGCCGTGACAAACTAGACGAGAGCCTCGGCTTGGCATAGTAAGTGCAACCCATACATGACCTTTGTGTACGAGCGCATGCCAAGTTTTCGTCGTACCATACATAAAATATTAGTACGTAGAGGGACTAGTGTTAAACATGGCATGCAAGAAAATGAATAACGAACCAGGAAACTTTATAAAAACTTCATCTCAATACATGTACGTGATTATGAAGCGTTGGCTCACTAGGGACGAGTAGACACTAGGTTATACCAGAATTTCATGAAGTTACTTCTGTTGTGACCCGACAAAACCCTACATGGGCGTACCAGAAAAACGTTGGACACACCACAGTGAGCCGCCACCATTATGGCAGTTGTGGCTCGCTAATAAAGTGGCCACAGCCTCTGAGGGACCCGAGCAAAGTACGCTCGATGGTTTGTACCAAGACCTCAAATATCATGACGCCGGGTTGCATCATGAGACGCACCACAACGCACGCAGGCAAGCCATGAATGGCTGCTGCTCTTGTCGCGGCTGATAAGATGCAAAGGACGTAACAACGCCCTTGTGTCTCGATATTAAATGACCTCGTGACTAACCATATGAAAAGGGATCATGCGGGGGAAAGTATGAAAACCTAGTTATTTAGGTTTGAGTGTTGCGTTGGGTGGGAGAAGGAAACCACAACAGTGGCTACTAACTCTACTGTTGGTTGGCAAAAAACAAAAGAAAATGGGTATAGACCATGGGGTCGGTTCATGTGTATACATAGAGCAATAATGCATGAAAGTTCCCATTTTAAAACTTAGACATAAGGAGTATTAAAACTTGCATGTTTTCGAGCTTTTGGAGCGTCCTAGCCGAACCCAAGCGGGTTGGCAACTCATTAACAATGCCATAATTATTTTAATAAGTAGAGAATTCAAATAACATTTTTTTTGATGACTTAGGAGTAGTAACAACGAAACCGAGTTTTAAACGAGTAAATAAACCTAACGCGGTCTATATAAATTATTTGGCACTAAAATATTTAAAGTTTATTCGAGTTTAAAACATAAAAGTATTAGGATTGAAAGAGTAAAACTCGAAACGTAAAAGTTAAAAGTCGGATAAATGCTATTTTGGAAAATTAAGGGATTGGAAGTGATAATGTGAAAGTTTTAGGGTTAAATTGTGTAATTTACTTAATTTAGAAAATAGAGGGACTAAAATCTGCTACTTTGAAACTTAAGGGTGTTAGATGTAAATAAATAATTTTTATAAATTATTTAAACGAGTCGAACGAACCGCGATATGTAAAGCTGATAATTCTACGAATTAATTGACGACTACGGTATAAATAAATAGACGTGATAAAAAAATATATAAACTTAGTAACTTACAAATAATTATTTCATCTTCCTAAGAAATGAATCGCATGAAGTTGTAAATACAAGTTACGATGCATGATTTTATCAATTTATGTATGCTTATAAGTGAAAAGTCGTGTATCATCCCTAGAGCCAACGGTTTAATCAACATTTTGAAAACATAAAACGTTATCTCATAAACGACAATACCCTTAGATGACCCACTTGCATAATTCCTTTCATACATTAAGTTTTTAGAATATAAATTCAGAATTGTCATAATTACTTAGGTGTTTGACTGAGTGACTATTTGGCGTGCATTGATCCATTATCAATTCCAGACGATTAACTGACAAGGTGAGTTTTCATAGCCCCTACTTTACTGTTTTAAATCAACATTTAGGGTGAGAACATTGCTTATCTTTAACTGTTGAACACAAGTACGTTATTTGATTTACTATTGGGTCTAAGTCCCTATTCAACCCAACTTGCTATATTGCCCAATTTATCATGAACCGTTAATTACTCGTAAACACAAATGTTATAGATAGATCTATCAGGATTGATATCCCTATTTTTCTTGGACTGACATTAGTCAAGCAAACACAGTTTCATTTGAGTTAGTCACGGATGTCGCGAGTTGAACATGTGCATGGGAAGGTGCAAGATGTTTCTGGAGAAGCCATGAAGTGTACATTCATAGGCTGCGGCTTAGATGAAATGTGATACAACTAACGAGATACGAAGAGTCATCAGGTTATTCGAAGCAAAGATATCACATTTGTGGACTCGATTGATAGAGCTACATGTTTGACAGATTCAAGTAGCTTAACAAAGCCAGTATAGAAGAGTCAAGTGGTGTTAGTAGACAATCAAAAGAGTCCAAGACTCCGGTAAGGTACTTTTCAAGGAAGGAGGCTTCGAGACTCCACAGTTATGAATGTCCAACAGAGAGTCCAAGGCTCCAATAAGGTACTCTCCATCAGCAAACTATTTTCTACTGAAAACAAATGGTAAACCAAAGTCTTATTCATAAGCCTTGAGTAGCAAAGAACCCGTACAGTGGAAGAAGTCTATTTAGGAAGAGATGGTTTCCCTTGAAAAGAACTAGACGTGTTCCTTGGTTAGAGCAAGAAAGAAGGCATCACAAAGCTTGGAGATGTTCAATGTCAAAGAAGAGCAGAATATCATCAGTGAAAGGTACAAGGGTCCGTTAATTATTATAGTTGCAGAGTCATCTTATGTAGGAGCCTTGAATGATACATCTACACAGTACTAAAGCGAAGGTTTTTAGCTAGCTGGGCCTAAAGAAAATCTAAGGTGCAAATTGAAGGAAATTATGTATGAAATAATTCAAATACCGAGTCTACGGTACTTGAAATTTGACAATTTTATGCAAAAGGATAGGGTGTGTGTTATGTGCCAAGAACCAATGTTGCTACTATAAGAAGATGGTTCATCCTGTATTAGACAACTGTTAAAGGTTGATGACATGTTGGTCGCAGGCTCCCACATGGCGGAATTCAACAATCCTAAATGGTAGTTGCCCTTAGTGTTCGAGATGAAGGATAGATGCTCAGAGAAGCAGGTGCTTGGTTATGTGCTTACAGTTGGTGTAACAACAGTCGAGTGGGAGTCTAGACTATAAAAGAGTATCACTATGTTAACTATAGAAGGCTAGTTTATGGCAGTTGCATAAGCAAGAAGAGAGTTGATATGGTTGAAGAAGTCTCTTAATAAGTTAGACTTAGCTTACGCAGAAAGTGTTTAATACTATGACACATATACTAAGAGTTCGATTCATCTTGTCAAGAATATAAATGTTTTACAGTTGGTCAAAACTTGTTCGGATATTGATAAGTTAAGGGTCCTTATCTTTGTTGAAGATTCTTGAAACGAAGAGCCTTGCAGAGATGTTCACCAGGTTAGTGATGAAAGAGAAGTTAAAGTTATGCGCAGCTTCAACTGGCCTTTGAGTGAATTGATAATAGAGGATGATGTCTTACCAGATAGAGGTTATTCCCAGTTTAATGATTTTAGTTTAGGATACCTTGTATCGAAAGTCTCCTAGACCTGCGTTTGGTTAGTGTAGTGTGTTCCGTATGTTCCGCGGTACAGAACGGTTGGAGCAGTAGCATTGTTGAATGGAAGATGGTTTGATGTTTATAGAGATTACTTGAGACGGAGAGCAGTAAAATGATCAACCTCCAAGTAGGAGATGTTGAGTTGTGAAGTGATTTGTCGTAAACGAGTCGGTAATAGTATAAGTAATTCCCATTAGACTAAATAATCACTTGAGGAAAAGTAAAAATATAATCTTCCGGAATCGAATCCATGGTGAGATATGAATTGAGATTCACATTAATGTTGTTCATTTGATGCTTGATTATCAATTATTTTGGTTTTGGTTTTTATACTGATTATATAAAAATAAGCAAAATTATAACTAAGTAATATTAAACTAAGCAAATAGATCTAAAATATATATTAAACGAATATGCTTGTCATGTGAGGCGAAAAGATCATCAAGTATGAATTAGAGTTTTTTGTATCAAGTTGACGAATTAATCCCCATTTAATAGAGTACTTTCTCACAACGATGGTTTATTTTGAAAATAATCTTTTATTTAGGAATTAATTACTAAACTCATGTCTAATTATTGTTACTTCTTTGTTGCTTTTATCTTAAATCTTCTGCTTGGTCTTTTCCTGATACTCTCTTCATGTCCTTCTTGCTCAATTTCAGACCTTAGTACTGTTAGGTTCTTCAAGAACCTTTTACTTATGTATACCAGCTACTTCTTTAGAATCTCTTACTGCATCATCTGAATCTATAGGCTTGAAATCATCAATTACCTTTTTCTGTCTTTCATACAAACCTTGAATTTCTGCCTATATGTCTTGACTTTAGTGAGGAGTGTTTGTAACCACCCATATTGTTTTTAGATACGTATCATCATAAGATTCTCAGTTGAGATACTTAGTTGCGTGGTCTACTTTACTCTCAGAGATTTTGTGCAGCTCTAAATTTTCTTTGAGCAGCAATTGTTTCAGCCAAGACCTTTGCTCTCTCTTCAATTGTATACTCCTCTCTTTCTTCATGTTGAAGCTTGGCTGCAAACAATTCATCAACATCAATCCCTGCTTGAACTTCATCATACGTCTCAGCTATAGCAACCTTAGAATGCTGTTGTTCTTCCCTTGTCTTTTTCTATCCTCTGCGTGCAGTTTACTTGTAATGTCTGTGATTTTTGCATCTCTATGCAATTCTGTAGCAGCATCATAAAAATCGCTTCTTATCATCTTCTTTGCAGCTCATGTTCTTCTAAGACACTTTTCCTTTGTATTTAGGGTCAATTGTTGGAAGTGGCTTCAGGGTTAGGATTGATCTTGCAGTCCTTTGCGAAATTTCATATCTTTATTGACTCATCCTTTTTCCTTGGTTTTCTTTTTTCATCTTAATCACAAGTTAGAGGTTGGTGATATCTATAATCAAATGAGACTTGTTGTTGTAGGAGGAGTTCTAGGCTCAACATCACTATCTTCTTGCCTAGCAGCATCAACATCTGGCCTAGCAGTACTAAGTTCTGGCCTAGCAGTACTAACTGTTTTAGGTACAACTAGTCTAAAATAGTTCTTTTGTACTTCATCTTTCTCACCACCTGCCTGTTAAAAAAAACAAATAAGCTCCTCAGTTTCATTACTTTGTCTCCCTAATTTTACAACATCCTCTGTTTCCATGTAATCCCTACCATCAGCATCAAGATCATCAAGGGCATCTAAAGTTGATTCAGGTTTGGCATTTTTCCTCCCCTGTTTGGATACTACGACTCCTTCTTCTAACCTTCCTAATTGCATAACTTTTCTCCCTTTTGTTCAGTTGCTAAACTGTCACTAATCCTTGTCATAGAACCGTGAAGACTACAATGTTCGAATGTATCTTCATCATTGTTGTTTATCTGCTGTGTGCTAGCATCAAAATTAAAAACCCAACAACACTTCCATTAAACACAAACCATGAGCGTTACATAGCCTTTTGTCACCACAATAACTTTATACACGCACGACAACAATCACAAGACCAACTTCTTTTAAAACTACGCTAGCAGTATAAGTTCTTTGTACTAGCACATACCAAGTAACAACTGGCAGTATATTGTTACTAGCGGTACTAATGTTACTAGCCTTGTACTTATACCTGATCATCACCATGACATAAACCTTTCAAGTGTTGCCTTGCTGATTAAGCATCATTATTATACCGTGTAGCAATCCTATGTTTTATTTTTGCAATAAGGTTAGGTTACAAACAACTTGATGTGACTTTCAAAACACAAAACCATATGCATACTACTCTTTAAATGTTGTGATAAAAATTATAAATCCCTTTCTTAACCCCTTGTGTTTCTGTGAACTTCTGTTTAGAGTTTGTGAAAAACCTTAGTTTTCTAGAATATCCTAAAACATACAACAACAACAACAATATGAACGACACCAACTATCTTTTCATCTAACACTTTTATTTGTTTTTCCTACAAAAAGTTAGTCTAAAAACACAGAAAAATACAAACCCTAGCATTCTATTCTCATCACACTCTACTTATGATGCCTGCAATAGAGAAATAGTGTCTGTGAAGTCCAAGCCAAACAAACTTGAACCTACCTTGTGCATCAACATAATATATCTTGTTAGGGTCTTTATGTGTTATTGGATTTGAAAAACATGGTTAATTCTTCATGTTTTGAGTTCCTAACCCTGTAGTGAGGCCTTTAATAGTATTAAACTTATACTTTTGGCCTAGTGGTATTAACCCTTGTACTCTTAACATTATTAACTCTTTTGTTAAAATATCTATTGTAATTTGCTGTTTTCTTGTTAAAGGGTCTTTTAACAAAACATGATGCTTTTATAATAAGAGTTCTGTTATGGCATAACATCATCATTGTTTTTTATGGATTGAGAAGTACTTATACTGATTTGGCAGTATTAAGTGAATACTAGCTGACTTAGTTAGTATTGCTTGTGGGACCTATGATTACTTTTTGGATGGGTGAGAAAATCTACAAAAGTTCTGGCTGATTCACCTGTCTCTCTGAGTTGATCCAACACTGGTTTACTATTTTTGTTATAATCTTTCTCTTGTGTTTACAGGTATAATGCTAAGTGATCAAACACCCACATGCATAGATAAAAAACAAGCCTTATTGTTAACATCAAAAGTTTCACCTAATTCTGAGTCATCATACCATTATATTTTTTTTTATTTTTTCATTTATTTTTTTTTTTTTATTTTTTTTTTCAGTTTCTTTTATTTCTCTTAGGACTCTTATTTTTTTTCTAACACACAAACACACACACGCACACATAAACCGCTCGATTTAAACACGAATTGTTCAAACTCGATTTCAAGATCAAAGGTACATTCTAATCGTTCAATACTCGTTTCTCATCTCATTTATAAAAGGAATTAGACTAAAACTCGTTTTTGAGCTCTTAATCGAATGAAATCGAATTAGGGTTCGAAAAATTAAAGTTGCATTTTTCTTGAAATTGAATGAGGGGTTTTGATTGCAAGGGTGCGATTAAGGGGTGTTTGAAACAGTTTTTCATTTCATTAACTTATTAATGAGATATGATGATTTTTAGAAAACGAATGAAACGAAACATGCTCTTAATGGTTAATAAATTGAGGGGTTTTGTACCATAGTGTGCGATTAGGGCTAATATGAAACAGTTTTTCATATCTCTAATGTTTGAGTGAGTTAGATTGCTTTTTGCCATGATGAATGAAGCGAAATATGACTGTGGGATTAAATAAGTTATGTGTTTGTGTTAGATAGCTTGATAATTGCTCTCTTATGTCTTTAGAGTATGTTTGAGTGGCCTAGGATCCTTTATGCGTGTAAAAGTCTTGCGCCCAGGCTCGAAAATCCTTTCTTGGTTGATAAGGTTGCTAAGTGAACTATGGTATGCGTTTAATTACACATACCTTTGACCGCTAAAATCGGATTTAAATGACTAAAAACGTACCAAAAATACATTGTATTTGTATGTTTTGCATTTGTATTGCGCAGGTAATGGATATCTAAGAAAAGGACAAAAATAGAAGCCAAAACGACAAAACCGAGCATGAGAACGGAAAGAGCGTGAAAGAGAAGTCAAAATTAAAGCCAAGTCAAAAAGTCAAGGTTAACCCCGAGAAGTGGAAACCAAACTCGAAAACCTAAATTGCCAAAAGTGGGCCTACCCGTACCCACCTAGTGGGCCCGGGACAGCCCACTTATACACTTATAACCCTAAAACCTTAAAAAAAGCCCAAAACCATTCCTTTCTATACCCGGCCCAACAACAATGAGCCCAACACCATCCTTTTATACTCCCATACACGTTACCCTTTATTACACCCCCGTTAGTCCTTTTAAGGACTAACGGTGCAAACAATTAATAACTTCAAGGACCAAAGTTGTAACTCCAAAAGACTAAAGTTGCAATATGCTCATATAAATGGAGGGACCATTCTTGCCAATCCACCAAACTTCTCACCCTACACCAAATAAACAAATACCCGTTTTTCCCGCTCCTACTTCCATTGTTACTGTTCACCTCCACCCCCAAAGTTACACTTACCCTGAGGTTAAACCCACTTAAACCCACATTCTAGAAGCTTAAATGATGCAATAGATGACATTTTTGGCTCTGACACGTTGGCAATCCAAGGAAATCATTGGGGAATGATTGCGTGGCAATATCCAAGGGCTATTATTGATTTAAGGAAGCACAAGATGAATAGATGGGCAAGATTATGACTGCTAAATCCTCTCACACAAGAAAACCAAGCAAGGACCTAGATGCTTGCATTCGGCTTATAAATAGAGGGCTTATCCCATTTGTAAAAGAGAGTTTTCTTTTAATCTCTTTTTAAGTGTAATTTTCCTTTAAAAGTATTTTGTATTTCCTTTCCTTTGTAAAGTTTAAGTTTTAAATGAAAAGTTTGAGGTTTATGTTTTTAAGATATTGTGTTTGATCATTTTATATAAGTTGTCAAGCCTTAAAAAGCTATGAAGCAGCTTGTAGATCTTACCTAAAAGCTTCACTAAGCTTTTTGTATCTTAAATCAAACCTTATTTTATAGTTTAATCTCTTTTATTTCCTGTTTTAATCATAAAAATATAAAAAATACTAAAAAGAACCACCCCTTAAAGTACCACAGCTTTTGGATGATAAGCTAGCCTTGGAAGAGCTTATAGACCACACTAGCTTGTCTTTTTGACAAGCTAGAGCTTGTAGATCTGATTGTTTGCCCTGTTTTGAGCAAGGGTGCTTGTAAGTCTTCATTTTTATTTTCTAGCTTATTTACTATTCAAGTGCTTATTTCTACTTATTTTTTGCTTATATCTGCTTATTTATGTTTGCTTATGTTAGTTAATGCTTATTATGCTTAGGTTTTAGTTTAAAAAATCTTGTGTGTAAGTTTTCTTATATTCTTCTTAAAATAGCTCATAAAATAACATAATCTAATCTAGCTTATCTGAGTGCTTATCTGCTGTTTAAACTTGCTTATTATTGTCTTTTTAGCTTATATATTATCTGGTCTTAAAGTTTTGTTCATTAAAAATCAAGTAATGAAGTTAAAATAGGCAAAACTGTTTTTTAAAGGGGTGTTTGGTTTAACTGCTTAAATGGGTCAAAGTGGGTTAAAATTGCAATTTGACACTTAAGTCAGTTTAGCTTAGCTTAAATTAGTCCTAAGGTTTAGTTTGTTAAAGTTTTTAAGTAGTAAAACTCATTTTTAAGGATTTGAGGAGTTGTGGTTTGAAACTGTTAAGCTATAGCTTATTCTAGTTGCTTATTTGATTGTGCTTTGCTTATTGTTGCTTTTGTGAAGTTTTTGTGTTTATTCATGTGTTAAAACAAATTAGTATCATAGCTCTAAGGCCTGCAAGTTTGGTTTGTGTTTTATCATTTCTGTCAAAAATATTGCTAAGTGTTGATAAAAAGAAGAAAATGCTTTTTTTCATTTGCTTTTTATGGCTTATCCTTTATTTCAAAATATGTTTTGATTGTTGCTACATGTTCTTTGAGTTCCATATTTAATCTGTTTAAAGGTTAAAATTCCATAAGGATCTGTTTGTGGGCTTATTTTTAAGCTCAAAAGTAGTGGTTTGTTAAGACTGAAAAAAGTTTTCTAAGTGTTGAAAAATGAACAAACAGCTTTTTCATTAAGATTTTTAAGGGCTTATTTGTCTTTCAAACTCCTTTTTGATTAATGATTTTTGTAGCTTATTGTTAGAGCTTTTCAGTGGTATAACTCATTAAGCCATAAGGATCCATCTTTGAGCTTATTTTTAAGCTCAAAAGTGACCCTTTGCTGTTTTGCCTGTTGTTTTTGGAAATTTTGCTTATTTGCCTTATCTGAGTTTATTTGCTTATTTCTTTTGCTTATTTAGGTTTAGTGTTGCTCATTAGGATAGTTTAAGTTCAATTTAGCTTATTCCCTTCAGGATTAAGCTTATTTGAGCTTATTAGCATTCTAGCTTAAAAACCTTAAGCTTTATAGTTTTTTTTAAGTATTCTGTCTCATTTGCTTTCTATAGCTTAAACTTTTTGCTTATTTTTGTTTGTTCATGCTTATTAGGACTAGCCTATAAGCTGTTATAAGCCATTTGCTTTGCCTTAGCTTATTTAAGTTAGAAAATAGCCTAGCAGTCTTAAGTTGCTAACTAGCAGTATTAACTAAAAAGTTAGTACTGCTGAGTTCATAAGCTCATTCTAGGCTTATTGAGTTGCTTATTTTTGTTTTTAAGAGCTTTTTAGATATGCCTTATCATCTGTTTTAGCTTAATTCCCTATTTGGTTTGCTTATTTGAGCTTAAAAATGCCAACAGTTAGCATTTTAGTGGTTTAGTATAGTTTAGGCTTATTCTGTCTTTCTTAGCTTATTTGTGTGCTTATTCGTGCTTTATAAAAAAGGTGTCTTTGTAAAAAGTGCTTATTTTTAATCCCTCTAAAAAGTTGTAAAAAAATGGAGTTTAAAAAACATTTGGGAATTGGGGGAAGTCAAGGGTGAGCAAGGCTCGAACCCGAGACCTCACCCCTATTCGACCAAACGTTTTATAAACACCACACGCACTACCAACTCGCCCTTGGGACTTTTTCAGTTTTACTTTGCAAAATCTATTCTTTATAGTAGTTTTAGGTTATTTAGTATAATAAGCTGTTTTGGCTTATTTCTCTGCTTATTCGATAAGCTGTTTTCACAAGCTTATTTTTCTTAGATTCTACACTGTTCAAGCTACTTTTCATGATTTTTCCAGTTTTTTTATAAATAGTTTAGTATTTTTAAACATTTAATTTCATTAAAATCGTTTTTAATTCATAAAAAATTATAAAAAAATTAAAAAAATATAATTCTTTTTTAGAAAATTTTCTTTTAACATTTAGAACCTAGGAAAATTAGATTTGCTTTCGTAGGGTTAAAATTGTAAAATTTTGTTTTTTAAAGAACGGGATTGAATCCCGTTCATGTTTTTAGAGTTTTTAAGCCCTAATCTCTTCCGTTTTTGATCTAGTTTTCTTTGTTCTAGCTTTTTAGTCAATTAAGACTTATAAAAACCAAAAAGATCATTTAAGGACTTAATTTTGTTAATTTAGGGTTTTTAGGTCCCGTTTAGGATTTCCGTTTTGCATTTTTAGAAAAATTTGTTTTCCTTTAAGTGTTTTTAAGTTTTTGCCTTAATTTTCCCGTAGTTTTAGAAAACCAATATCAATCTTGTTTCATTCAAGCATCGATTCTCAAAACGACTCTCGACTTTCAATTGCATTCCTCGTTGGGGAAACGACCCGGGAATCATACTCCCGGATTACTATAATTGTGATCGTATACTTATATTATGTATTATAAGTATATTCTTTTATTTTATATAATATATATTTTATTAAAATGGTGTGAGTCAACGTGGTATCAATGCGGTCAAGGTACGGCGAATTATAAAAGATGATCTAGAATCATCTACGTGGCGACGGCGTTAGGATTTATAAGCGACGTCTTCGCATCGATATCTCTATAAATATAAATTCATTTTTAGGGTTTTAAGTGTGTAACTTTGTATAAACCTAGGGAGACAAACCCTAGTCATTCTAGCAGCTTTATAGGTCGTTTTTAGGGCCTCAAAACCCTATTGTACTACCTTGAATCCATGTTTTAATCAAGTAAGGTTATTTATCATTAATCATTCAATATGTCTATGTGTTGTTTGATTGATTTATCTTCTTGCTTTCTTTATAACATGCGAGGCTAAACCCTCCTTTGTATTTATCTATGATTGCATGAAACTTAGGTTGTAGATCCTTTTGATGTTGCTTCTTGTTGATGAATGTGCGCGTTAGGCTTTAGAAAACCAGCTTTTGTCTGTATCGCTGTTGATATGTCTAGGGAAACGCGAGTAGTGTAGAAAGGATACCATCGGTAACAGTCTTCATACTACCTTACCCCTAATATGGTTGATCCCTCTTAAGTTATTTCACATGCATTTAATATACTCTTAGGGGCCTTGTAATAGTCTTCATACTACCTTACTTGTGCGTTGCCCTAACGGAATATTAAATAGACGGCGGGTTCGTGTAATCCGTTCATGACCTAGGAAATACTTACACAGATCATCACAAGTGTGACAAGGCAACGGATCTAGAAGAAGCAATCTGAGGAGTAGTGCATGATTAGGTAAATACAATTGTTTATCATAAAGTTATCACTAGTAGATTAGATTATAATTAGTTTAGTTATTAGTTAAACAAACCAACCTCTCAAACCATAGATTTGCTTGCTTTTTTATAAATATAAAAACACAAAAAGAATCTTCTCTCAACCCCTAGAATTATGTTAGATCGTGATCAAGCCTTCCCAACCTATTCCCCTAAAGAACGATAACAACCCTTGAGTCTTGCCTATACTACACTGCAACGATTAGGTACACTGCCTAGGGAGTTGTAAAACTTTATGTAGAAGTCCCTTACGACCTCTGCATCAGTCTTTATGATGTGTTTGTTCCTCAAATGGAACTTTCTCCTGAACAAGAATATTTTTAAAATCCTTCTACTTCTAATGTATCTTCTGAGTCAAGCAAAGAGATGTCGGATTTACCAATTCCAAAAATGCCAAATGAAAGTAAATTGTTAAAAATGTTTGCTAAATTGGATGAAGCAATTCTTGCATTGCAGAATAATATTGATATCACTCTTTTAGAAGATAGTAAAAGAAAATGGATATCTGATAGTCAAAATACATTGAGACAATTTTACAAAACTGATGTAATTCCGATGTCACTTTCTTTGATGAAGAGTTCAAAAGAACTTCAACAAGAAGTACAAGAGATGTTAAATATTTTTGAGTCAATGGAAAGAAAA
>BQNB010119662.1:0-20774 GCA_026074375.1 Tanacetum coccineum
CTTACGACCCTCAGACCGATGGTCAGCGTGGGCGTACTATTCAGACTTTTGAAGACATGCTTAGAGCGTGCGTCCTGGACTTCAGGGGAAGTTGGGATGTTCATCTTCTGTTGGTTGAGTTTTCGTATAACAATAGTTATCATTCTAGTGTGAGATGTGCTCTGTTTAAGGCATTGTATGGTATAAAGTGTCATTCGCTAATTATGTGAGCTGAAGTTGGAGAAGATCAGTTGATAGGACCTGAGTTAGTACAAAAGACTACTAAAAAGATCTCGCAGATTAAGGATAGACTTAAGACTGCGCGTGATCGTCTGAAAATTTATGTTGATAAGAGGAGGAAGCCTCTAGAGTTTTGTGTAGGTGATTATGTTATGCTCAAAGTGTCGCCTTGAAAAGGTGTGGTACGCTTTATGAAAAAAGGGAAACTAGCACCTAGATTTGTTGGACCTTTTGATATTATTAAGAAAGTAGGCCTCGTAGCCTACAGGTTAGATTTGCCTGAGGAATTTAATGGTGTTCAAGACACGTTTCACGTGTCGAACCTTAAGAAGTGTATGACTGATCCAACACTGCAAGTGCCTTTAATTGATATTCGAGTTGATGATAAGTTAAATTTTATAGAAGAGCATGTGAAAATTTTAAAAAGAGAGTTTAAAAAGCTGAAGCGTAGTAGGATTGCCATCGTCAAGGTTCGGTGGAATTCGAAACGGGGTCCTCAATTCACGTGGGAACGTAAAGATAAGATGAAATTGAAGTACCCGCATTTGTTTAGTAATGTTAGTAGCTGAATTTCGGGGATGAAATTCTTTTAAGGGGGGGTAGAATGTAACCTTTGCCCTTTTTGTGTTTTGAATATTTCATTTATAGTCCTTTGACTATTTGACGTTTGTCAGTTTATTCAGATTTTATACCGTATTGACGGTGATGATTTTATGAGAATTGTGGTAATTTATTGTTTATTGTGATTAATAATCCCCTTTTGGAAGGTATTAATATGTTATTTGTATTCCGGGTGGTTTGACCCATGAATTTTGAGAAATATCGAAAAACGAGTCCTGATACGTCCGTTAATGTCCAAATGAGTTTTTAAGGGTTTAAAGTCAAAATATGTCAAGTAAATACTCTAAGTTTTTAGAAAAGTATTTTTGAGGTGAATAAAAATTCTAAGTAACTTTTGGGAGTATTTTACGGTTGAGTTTTACGAGCTTTTAAGTGACCCCGACACGAAAAGAAAGACCCGAACCCTCCTTGGATGCGAATATGGGGTGTGTAGGATGAAAGTGGGCAAGATGCCTATTTTCTAGCAAATATGTTTCTTGGTACCATTATATTCCCATTACCTTAACACTATTCTCATAATCCTTTTCATTTCAAAAAAATAAAACACACACTTGTGTGTGTATAGTGCGTCCGAAATAAGCCAACAACAAACACCATAAATTTCCCAACTTTAATCAAGAACGTGATATTCCGGGTTGACACGAGTATTTGGGTATTCATTTAAATAACGTTTGGGTTGTCCGGTTCGTGTCGAAATCTACATTTTTGAAGAATCTTTTGTAAGTTTCTAAATTTATATTTCGTTTGTCTTTTTGGGTTTATATTGATGCATAGATGTTAGTTGTACAAGTTGATCGTCGTAAAAATCAATTTTTATAAACGAAATGGATAAAAAGGGTGCGTTTGGATGCGTCAAACAAAGAAAGAAACAAGAGGGTTTTGTAATTTTGATGTTGTGGTCATGATGGTTGAATAACATATGTTGCTAAATAGCTTATTTTGAATAATAGCTTGTATATCTTATTTTGTGGGCTTTTCATGGCTTATTTTGAGCTTATATGCTCACGTCACCTTTTAGAATCACAAAGGAAGTGATTTTTATTATTTTTGTGATATGGACTTTTAGAATTCACAGATAATAGGAATGTGATTTTTTGATTATTTTGTAGTTAATATGGCAGGGCTTTGTAGCATGTTCTGGGGGACTTTAATAGTTACTAGCTTTGATGGTGGTAAACCAAATGCGTGATACACGTAGTTAGTAGCTTATTTTCAGCCTTAAGACTATGTATTGCATGCTAGATGCTTATGGACGCCACGGCCTGAATTGAGCCCATATTACACCTGTGGCTTTAATGGGATGGGCTTAATTGTGATAGGATTTTTTCTACTTATTACGTATGTAGCTTATGTAATTTTTGTTGGACGCTTGGTTCTGGATCTTGTGATCGAACTTTAGACGTATAATTTAGCTACTTTATTGGATCCCTTGTTGGGCCTTTAAAGCGACAATAAGCGATATATAGTGTTTTAAAGAGGTTTTTGACAGATTTTGAAAGTTGAAATGTATTTCAACGTAAAGTGATGTATTAAAAAACGGGTATTTTTGGAAAATAACGTTCTTAATAAACGTTTAAAGATTATGATTTTGGAATTTTGTCGAAAGTGTCTATATTGGTGGAAAGTAGTATTGAAATTAAGGTTTGAAACCTTGGAAAACGTTATATAAACGTACTGGTCATGTCAAAATTTCGTAAAACGTTTATACTTAATTTTTTTTTACTTAAGAACATGATTTTTAGTTTTAAATAATAAAATATTATTTTATTATTTTACTAAATTCACTAAAAGACGAATAATATAATTTTTCTCGAAACTTCTCCAATGTGTTTATTATGAGTAAACGTTTCCTTTTCAGCCATGTTATGATTATTTTATGGCAACTAAGGATACCCGGACATTTTTTGAGCTCGCTATTCGAGATCTATTTATAATTATTAATTATGAATTTTTTACGTATATTATTGTCATCTAGTTTTCTTTAAAGTATTAGTAAAGTATGGATTAGTTTGAGCGATGGGATTTATATGATTGTTGGATTTATGTCGTAAAACCGATAATCACCACTAAATGTTATGGGTAATTGTACAAGCGTCTAAACTCTATGCATCATAACGTGATGGACATGTTTTTGGAAAATGAATGGTTGATAGAAAAACGGGGCATTAACTGGACTAGGGGGTGCGGACGTCGTTGCATTTGCTTATGTGACTGAAGATTTGAATTTTGTTAGAATAAGACTTGCTTGAGGTGGTTCTCGTGCTCTAAATAGCCCCTATTTTTACTAGATTTTCTTCCGTTTGGGGGGGAGAAATATCGCATACTCAAATGTGTTTTGAAATGTTTTGAATTGAACTGTGCGAAATGTGGTTTTGTTTTTTGGGACAAGATATGTACTTATGACTGCTATGTGAATATTATGTGTTGTATGATTGTTTGGATCGGAAGGGTACGCCTATCCCAGTATTTGTATGATTGTTTTGGATTCAGGATGGTGTATCGGCCATACCCTGGTATTTGTGTAATTATTGGGAACGTGATGGGCTATGCCTATCTAGTTTGTGTCGTGGTCCTGCCCTAATTTAGTGCTCAGCTGGTTAGGGCTGTCTTTTTAGGTGCCGTTACGCTGGCTACATATGGTATACTTGACTAAGCGGAATTGCTAGGTTGTAGTTGAACTATCCTATTATAGCGAAGGAGGGGATGCTAAGTCGTGGGTTTCGTTTGCATATAATTCACTATCATTTAGCACTATAGTCCTCTCTATTTTGAAATATGGTAACAATGTTGTGGGATTTAAGGATCGACAAACCTACTAATGATCGCTGTCCCAAACATTATGTTGACGTTTTGTTCGGATTATCATTTTCAATCGGTGAAGTAGATGGTTTGGAAACGAGGATGATAGAGTTGGGTTGATTTTTATGATAGTAGACGTAGAAAGTATCCCGAAGTGGATTTTGTTTTATGTGGAAAAGGGGGTCTTGCGTTGTTTATTTTCATTTGGTTTTAGTGATTGCGAAAATTATGGGTTTATGTTTCGCGATATTGTGGACCCGTATGATGGGCTATTGAATATTGTAAGGAGGTGTGTTTGGCATTTGATTGCGCGGTTGGGAATGTTCTGCTCAACGGTCTTGGTTCGAGGTTGATGCTTCTTCTGTTATCAAAAACTTACAGTTGTTGCATTGTTAGTTGTTCCTTCTTATATATGTATACTGTGCCTGTTGAGTGTTTGATCACTTTCGTTGTTTACCGAGTCTTCTCGCACCCATTGTCGGGGTGTGACATCTTCACTTGATGGTAGGAAGTATTTTTCTCTTGCACTTGAGGATCTGTTGAGAGGTTTGGATCATTCTAACCGTGGAATAAAAAAGATTATGATTTAAATGATCAAAGGAATTGGGAAGAGACGGTTTATAAACTGATTTAGAACAGAGAAAGAATGTATGTGCAATGAGGTTGAGAGAAATAAGTGCTGTGCGAAACAGTCCGAAAACATTTATTAGGCAAAGACTTGGGAGCGTTTTTGTCTGGCCAGTCTCTTAATTTCAGGTGTAGCCATCTTATATTTTATGGAGGGACAGCCTTATAAATAACGGGGACGCCCCCTGACCAGGACGTTACCATTTTGTCTTTCTAGGGGCGAGGTCGTTTTTCTGGTACTAATTCTATACGTTTTTTAGGTTAAGAAAATCTTGAATTTAAAATATTTATTTTGAATAAAACATTTTTTTTTAATGTAGAGAAAATGTTTTTAATAGAAAGTGTATATAAAAATAGTTTGTAATCATCTATTTGAAGAAAAATAATGTTTTACTAGATTGATTAAAAGAATTCTTTTGGATGCATAAAGAAAATACATTATAAGCTCCTTTAGTAGAATTATCATACTTTAATTGATTAAATTGATTCGAAAATAAAAAAATATTTGTACTACTTGAATCTGACTTGTTTATGCTTGTTTTAATTTTTTACATTTCAAGCGTTTTTTTACATGTTTTTTTGAATTCTCAAAACAAGTTGAGAGTAGGTCTATAATAATTTAATAATGTTTTTATGGCATTATTTGCTATGCAACTACTATGGTGCTAGATTGTTTTATACCCCATAAGAGCTATAATCAACATTTCTTTTGAAATGGTTTCATTGATATTTTGCCTCATTACATTGTGTTGTCACTATTATATATCTTAAGGTTGTTTGTGAGAGCTGACGTTTTCATAATTTTTTTAATACATAATATTGTCGGTGTGAAGATGATGGTTATCCTAAGTAAACAATTTAAAAACCTATGAATTTGTTAAATAAACTGTACCTCTTGCGAAAACTTGACTCATTCGATTATACCATAAAGAATCCATTGATACGGTAAGAAATGATGTCTTTGAAAAACTTGTGAAGGGATATGGAGTGTTGAACCCACGCAATTTGTGAACAGTTTTGAAATTGTCAGTGACGATAAAATTCTTGAACTAATGTAATTGTGTTCAACTTTATTGTGAAAGTAAATCACATGTTAGAAGACATTTATCTTCTATTAGTATATGGATAAATGCATTATGCATTCACTTTTCTTTTCTTGTGTAAAACGCGATGTATTTGAGAAGTAATTAGAAGTCATTTAGAAAATAGAAATGACATGTTTTGAAACTTTTGAACTCTTGCTCGAACTTCATTTACACACCCGTGCCAATGTTAATTGACATTTCTAAGCACGTAAATGTTATCGATTCCAAGAGACATGTCGAGAAGATTCTTTTTGGTATTTTTGAAGTTTTCTATTTTTATATTTTGTTTTTGAGATTTTCTATTTTTATATTGTAGCAATTCGTAATTTTCGGGGCAATATTTAAACCCCGACTTTCGTCAATAAATTAAATTTTCTTAAATTATTATTTTTATGAGTTTTCGAATAAATTATTCCGTGTACGTCTTTAAACGTACTCTTATTAGTGCACCGTCCTTAGACTATATTTAGTTTACGAACCCTACGTATTATATCATTTTTTGAAAACGTATTCCGAATGTTGTAGTTTTATTTTATCGGAAACGTTTATTTTTTTTGTTTTACGTTTAATCTTTGCGTAACGTAACTTTTAAAATATCGGACTTCGATAATATCCGCTATTTCAAATTGTTGGACAATTTATTAAATAAATGACTGATGACATCAAATAACGTCACTTTTATAGCATCATTTATCCCATGTGATTAACCCATTTTGTATAATTAGTGCAAAGAATTGTTACTTGATCGTTTGTATTTGAGAATTGCAGTAATTATGGAGTACTTGGTGAAGATTAACTAAAAGGCACGCATTCTGGAGCTTAAACGAAGAAATATGAAGCAACTAATTCCGACATCCAATACGCCGTATCCATTAAGAAGATACGGCGTATCCGTGCCTGTACTTCACTAGGTACCACGAAGGATTCAAGACCAATACGCCGTATCTAGAATCTACTATACGCCGTATCCAAGGTTTGTTATCTACGAAGATTCTAGAAGATATCAAACGTGGTCCTTACTCCAAGAAATCCCCAATATGCCGTATCCCACATCGCCCGATACGTCATATCGATAAATTTCCAGACTTTATAAATAGAAGACCCTATTAGGGATGGAAGTGTGCTTTTAACCACCAAGGTCGATTTTCAGAAGACAAAAGAAGCCAAGAAGGTGCAACAACGTGCTTCAATCCATAGGGAATCCCTTGTAATTCATATACTCTTGATAATCGTTCAATCTTTGGTATCATTCGTTTAACTCGATTAGTTTACCTTGTTTGATTCGATTATTATGTTTGTATTCATCCTAATGGTTATTGGCTGTATTTATGAAGATTTCAATGTTTGGTTCATTTATCTTGAATGCTTAATTTATCGCTGGTTATTGATTATGTTTATCATATGATACTCGTTTATGTGCTTTAGTTCGCGTTCAATCCATATCTAAGGATATCACCTGTAGCTTTACTAGATATCAGATAGTTCTCGCATAGTAATTTATATAGGTGGAATTAAGATTACAATTAAAGTCCTACTAAATCTGTGTCTAAGGATATCGCTTGTAGCTTAACTAGATATCGAATAGTGCCTTTGGTTTAGTGAACATGTTAGACTAGCAGGTGACCTAGAATGATTCTAACAAATAACGTTCCGATTTCCTTGGCTTGGTTTGGATAGTGAACTACCACTTATATAAAATACCATAAGCAATAAGTTAGTAAAGTATCTATGAGCTAGGGTTTAAAAAGATCACCATTGCTTTAATCCCTAAGATAGATTATAATCAATAAAAAGGATGCTTTATTGCGATGCATTAATTGGTGACAGAATTCTTCGTATCTAGGTCCCGGAAGAAGTAACGCCTAAGTCTTAAAATGATATGCCGCCCGAATAAGTAATCATTGCACTAATACACAAACATGCTTTTAATTGGAATAAATATGGTTAGTACGTTTCCTCTCTACATTAGGCTTCACGCATCTTTATCTGACTGTCTATCGCCTTGTGTGTTTAATTGTCATCAAAACCTTAGGTTAATATCCAAAAGTGGCCAGTCTCTCAGGTTGAAAAATCCCTTTTGCATTATTTTAGGTTAACTTAGATAACTAAAATACGGATAGATAGAATATTAACGCTATCAGCTCTTAGTGACGGACACCCTACTTACCAACAAGCTACATATTGACCGGGGACACTGCCTCGTTAAGTGGTGTTTTTAGGATATATTCGACATAAAATAAATAGTAAAACTTGATAAACAAATAAACCTTATGCACAACGACACATGAATTTTTGGCGCCGTACAAACCTAAAAACAAACTTAATGGCAGTGTACCCAGGTCAAGATGAGCTTCATTGGTAAGTAGGTGTCGATCACTCAAAGTGAGAGCGTTAATATCATCTATTATATTTAAGTTATCTAAGTTTAAACCTAAAACTAATGCAAAAGGGGGGGTTTTCAACCTGAGAGACTGGCATAGTTTTAGGATATCTAACCTAAGGTTTGAATGACAATTAAACAGACACAAGGCGATGGACAGAAGCAATAAGAGCGATAAGCTAATGTAAGGAAACGTACATAACCTTATGTTTATCCAATTGAAACACATTTTGTTTAATAGTGCAATAATTACTTCACTCAAGGAGGCATAATCATTCTTAAGACTTAGGTGTTACTTTAACCTAAGACCTAGATACGAAGAATTCTGTCACAATTTAAACGCATCCACAGTAAAGCATCCTTTTTATGATTATAATATATCTTACGGATTAAACTATTGATCTTGTTAAACCCGAGCTCATAGAGACTGTTACTAACTTACTGCTTACGGTATTTTATATAAGGGTGGTGCACTATCCAAAACCAATCCAAGGGATCGAAACGTTATTTGTTAAATCAATCTAGTCACCTACAAGTCTAACTTGTTCTGTAACTAAACCAAACGGCACTATCCGATATCTAGTTAAGCACAGCGATATCCTAGACCGGATTTAGTAGGACTTTTAAGTGTAATCTTAATTCCACCTATATAAATTACACGCAGAATTATCCGATATCGAGTTAAGCTACAGAACATATTTAACACGTATTAAAGCACATAAATGAGGATCATGTGATAAACATAATCAATAACCAGCGATAAATTAAGCAATCGAGATAAACAACCAAACATTGAAAACTTCATAAATATGGTTAATACCTCAAGGTATCAACAATAACCATTGTGATGAATACAAACTAAATAATCCAAAATCAATCAAGGTAAACTAACTAATTAAACAAATGATACCAAAATTGACGATTATCAAATAGAGGAATTTACAAGGGTTTCCCTATGATAAAGCACGTTGCTGCACTGCTTGGCTTCTTTGTCTTCTAAAAAGCGACCTGGTGCTAAAAGCACACTTGCCATCCCTAAAACTGAGTTAGGGTTAATTTATTGAATTACATTAAAGTTTATAGTTTGCCGACTTTCCCAAGAACAACACTTCACAGGCATGGTACCCGATCGATGGGAGTTTTTGTGCTAATAGGGTGTCCGATCACTAAGAGCGAGAAACACGTTCAATTTATTAATACTTTGGTTTTCCAATCTAAGTTATCTAATCTAGATAAACCATGTTAAACCTGTAACAATTCACATTTTCAGGTCATATTACGATTTTCAATCATTCCAGTTTCTGTTATATATAATATTTACGTGTTTACTTTTATATTTAAATCGCCATAGTTAATCCCTATCAGTAAACGTAACTAAGGCTTCTTATAACGTGAATAAGCTACTTTAAACAAAGACTTTAGTAACATTTTGCTACGACTTAACAAACGCAAAATCGAGTGCATGGTCATCCTTAACCCGACCCAAATTGTTCCAGTATGTATTGTTAAACTTATACGTGGTTACTTTTGTTTACCTTCATTATTTATTTTCAAATAGTACAATAAAACCTAATTAAACAATAAACCTAACACAAGAAAATTATAAATTCTCCTAAAAACTAGAAAGAAATTTCGTGTATGACTTACAAAGTTCACATGTGCATATATTAGTAAATGTCAAACATGGGTAAAGGTACACAAGATCTTAGGTGATATAACTGCTATATCTAATGGATAAAGTCTACACTCCTTCTCCTTTATAAACTCCTTAAAACCCACGTATTTTCTTGTTTTCTGCTTCACACGCAACCCACAACAGTAAACCCCTTTTCATCACTATACATTGACCATGTATAAGTCCCAAAAGTCTTTACCTTTTATAGCATAACACAAGAACGTGAACTATGAATGAAACACTATGCATACAAAGTTATTCGAGTATAAATCCATGCCTAAACTCAGAAGAAAAGACACAACACAATCAGGTTCATACTCATTATCCCATTTTAGTTTCTTGTTCTTCTGGTTTCGATTCACAAGAACATAAAAGCATCATACCACCAATTTCACCCATAACAAACCCTAAATTTCCATAAAACCCTAACTAGCTCTTTGGGTTTTTCTTTTCGTTGTTCCTGTGGTCGAACACATCAAGGTATTAAAACGTTAATCGGGTTCGTGATCATAAAGGGGATGCAAGCAGTAGAATTGGTTAAAGTGTTTGGGTTTGTATGTGAGAGGGGTAAAATCATTAGGGTTTTCTTTGGATCAAGTCATACCCACGTCTTTTCTCAAGCGTTGTGAGTATTACGTCCTTACTACCTTTATCATATGCATACAATATTTGTTGTAGTATTGTGCTTGAGAAATTTTAGATAGAAAAGTATAAATGAAATTTATACTCAAAAGTTTTGTAAACCGTCTGATGGATGACGAAATAATAGTAAAACTCCTTAAAATTTGGTTAGGTAATTAACGATTTGGGGCATGTCTATGCGTGGAATAATGGGCTAATACACCAGGCAATTGTAGTTTAAGTTATCATTTGCAGATATAGAAACATGCATCTTTTGTGTCTTTACTGTAACAGAAACAATAAACTGACATTTGTTAACTTAATTTGAAGAAACCCTTGGCCATATGTTGTTACCAAGCTGTGTGCTAGACCCCTTTGTAAAACCGAACGTATACCAAATTTTTATTAGTCGAATTGTAAAGTTTTAAAACCAAGAAAATCATGTTTACACAAAATAGAAAGGTACTAATGTTTTCGGGTTCATTGAGGAACCCATATACAAACTTGACCAATGTAATTTCTGAGCATATAATTCGTTAACGTAGTATAGGAGTAGCGTTCATGCAAAATTTGAGCTTCTAACACTTTATAACGAAGTGGGAAATAGACTTACAAATCTGTTATTTTATGTGCATGAAAACTGCCCTGTTGGGTCAAATTTAAGCCTTGTTTTGACCCACTTAGACTTAGACATAGAGTCAACAAATAGGGGCGTTTTATAGTGGACCTAGTGAGCATCATTTAGCAACTTGAATCGAGGAAAATGATTAAGAAACAAACTCGTAAATAGGGACTAAATTTAGTACTGCTGTCGTGTACTCAATAGTTAAAACTGTTGGCTGTCGCTGCCCCCTTCCTTTGCCCTCGTTTTTGACCCAACTATCGACCTCTAACCATGAAACTTATAAAAGGCGAATTGTAGTACTCCTGGCCTAGTTTACGAATGTATTTTTGGTTTGTTATAAGGTTGGGTAACGAATCCGAAAACTGAGCTTAAAGTTAGTACTACTGTCCCATATGTCAACAGTTAAAAGTGTTAGCCCATAGGGTCGCGACACCCCTCCCTTTGGCCACGTTTTTAACATATTAAACGACATTTTTAGACAAAACTTAAATAACGAAAGTTATAGACGGCATGTCCTAGTTTTCAAAACATCTTTTTGTTTGTAATTTCATTAAGTAACGAGTCTAGAATTTGATTGTAAAATTCTACATTTGTCCCCCGAATATTATAAATAAAACTTAATTTTTAAATTCATTTTGTTATAACTTTGACCATTTGTTTAAGACGTTTAGAGACCCAAACCAAGTGTCAACTGAATTAACTAGAAAATTACTTACGACATAGTTTCTAAAAAGTCCAATATCGTAATCCATATGTTTAATGGTAAGAGATTATGACCCGATACATTTGGCATATTTTCATGAATTATCATATTTTAAACAAGTAATATTTCTCAAACTCAAGCACAATACTAAGGACAAGATTGCATGCATTATAGTATATTACATGATTAATAATATGCGTATTATTATTTAGGTAGCGGATAGTGTTGCTTTGTTTTCACGTACGCCATTTACCTTTCTCGCTTCATATTCGTCGCTACCTCATTTTATCATTAAGGTGAGTTTATAGTCCCCATCTTTCATTTCTTAATTATTTATCAAATCTCGGGGATGAGATCATGTTGTTTTATAAAAGGATGCAAGTACATTTTAATTCAAATATTACGAATTTGCCTAAGTAGCTATAACCCACTATGCCTATCATCATAAACTGTTAATTATTGGATTGTAAGCGAGAATGTTATAAATAGATCTATTTGGAGTAACGCTCCCGTTCGGGCAAGTAGCACTTGCTAGTATTCTGGTTGAACGAAACGACGAACGTATACCATTTCGGATCATATAGATGTTACGGGTTGAATATCTACATTGGGCACCCTCATTTAAATGTACTTGATATACATTCATTGTTGAGCTTCAGTGTTATGAGATTAGTGCATTTCATAATACATTTTTGTGATATTGTAATTTGCTACTCTATTACAGGGAAATCTTGCTATCCGCTTCATTTAATTTATAAACCTATAAATTCACCAACATTATTGTTGACGTTTTAAAACATGTTTTCTCAGGTACTTAAGTGCCAGGTGCTAGCTTGATGTGCATTGGAGTCTAAACAATACAAAATTACTTTTCAAACGACACTTAGAGGTCGTTCTCTCATGACTTGTGCAATGGTATTATGAAGTAATGCCCCCGAAACATCCTTTCCGCTGCGACCCATTTTAGGGGTGTAACATCATTTGAGCTCTCCTATTTTTCTTTATCATCCCGTGAAAAAATTTAGAGTTCTCGTCACCTTCGATATCCCATTTGACACGCGCCTTTTGGAAAAGATCAAAGGATTCAAAAGTATCTAATCTGTCCACCTATTGAAGCAACTTAATACGAGAATCTATGTCATCATCATTTGCAGATTCAATTTCAATTTTCTCTTCTATAGTCTTGATAAGTTACAAGTTATCATGTTTAGTAACACGATAAGAAGTTTTAGTTTCGGGATACCATTTCTTAATTCTAGCTTTGAGGAGACGAAGTTTTTCATGAGATAAGAGCTTTCTTCCAAACTTATGTTCCTCCAATTTAGGTAACTCTGTTTTGATAACTTCATCAAATGAATCACGAAGTAACTAGGAACAGAAAAGCTTGAAAGGAATATGACCAAAGTCGGATTTAGAGACATAAAGAAGAATGGGATTATGATTCGACCACAAACAATCAATGGCAGTAACACGAACATTAGGTAAAGCCTCAGCTGCCTCTTTTGATATTAAAAATCGATCAGGTTTACTAAGCTTGGTTCCAGCTTTGTTCATCCAAGCGAAAAGACGACCACCCAAAGGAAGGCCAATTAAACTAGAATTATTTATAAAAGAGTTGAAGTTATCTGCATCCCGTCGAGAAAAAAAAGAGCCACTCCTTTTGTTTTCATTACGAACAACGTTCATGTCTCTAAAAATGATATATTTACCAGCGTGTTGATGCATAAAATCACCAATTCTATTCCACAAAATAGCTTTGGCCAACGAGTCTTAGCGACCATAAATGGTTATCATATAACAATCACCAACCGTATTTCTCGGCCCTTTTACAATAATAAAAGCGTTGTCACACCATATATCATCTTTAATAAAGGAATTCGGATCCCACATAGAAACCATGCCTAATCTACCATGAGCCATACATGTTTCAATGTTTATCTATTTTTTATAAGCCGGTATTATCTCATCGGAGTGGAACTTTCATATGCTTCAATGTTTGTCTAAACATCTTGTATGAAAGTCTGATGGAGATTTGCTCTTCCACGTGTTTCCCCATGGACCAATGAATTCGGGGTCGAGTCAGGCTCGTGACTCGGTTAACAAAAATAAGCGCTTCGCGGGTGGCAACCCATGCTTATCCTTCTATCTTCTTTTCTAATAAGTGTGTTGTGATGAGGCTCGCCTCTTTTTCATGTTTCGTGTTTTGTGATTTTTGTCCAGGATTGCCCGGATTATGAAGACTCTCGTGCTCGGTGTTTTGTCCATCGTTCACTCGATCTTCAATCCTTAGCAGCCAGATAAATTCCCCTACACTTATTATTTTCAAAATACCTTTGATTGAAATTAAGACGAGGTTAAAGACAAACAAAGAATGATTACAAGATAGTTCAAACATAATAAAACAAAAACATAAAGGAATTTAAAACACACATGACATTCCTAATTACGGGAAAAGTAAATTGGGTTGCCTCCCAAAAAGCGTTTTTCTTTATTTACGAGTCTTGTAGCTAGACTCGAAGTCACACGTCCTTACATGACTTATCCTTTATCATCCATTCATCCTTCTACTTTAACGGGAGCGGGGTGTTTACTTTTGAAGTTGTTGCTCCTCCATTGGTTGAACTTCATCTCCTTCTCAAGGTGGAGTTTTATCCTTTCTTCCCATTCTAGAACTAGCCTATTTACAGTCATGACAGGGGCTATAGGTTCTATGTCGTTCTTAACTCCTTTCTCGATCTTACAGGAGGATTCAGGTATCCTATGGAAACTTATCTTACTCTTTCCAGATCTTAGAGTTATGGTGTCTTTGTCAAACTTAATTACGGCTTTAGCCGTTGTCAGGAATGGTGTCCCTAAGATGAAAGGCCTCTTTTTGTTTTCTTTGATATCTAAAATCACAAAATCTACAAGATATACATGTTCAGCGACCTCAGCTAATACGTCCTCAGCAATTCCAAATGGTAAATGTACAAGTGGCTAGCTAGTGAGAGTCTAATGTCTGTCTCAGCGGGCCACTGGTTGGTTAGTTTCATATAGGTGGTGTATGGCATGACGTTCACGTCGGATCCTTAGTCAACTAGGGCGTTTATGCCTTTTTGGCCTCCTATGTTACAAGGTATTTCAAAGTTTCCTCTGATGTCTTCCTTCTTTGTTATCCTTTTTCTAAGGATTGCTTCGTAAACCGGCCCCTTAGGTGATATGGTTATAGGTTTTCCTTTTTGTTTTCCCAGCTCGGGCTCTTGATAGGGAGTCATTGAACCTATGATTATCGACAAGCCCTTCTATTAGTTTCTTGTTGATGCCATGTGTTTTAAGTAATATTTCACGGGCTGAGAATTGGGTACTTATGTCATTTCTTTTTCTTCAGCCATTTTGATTGGTTCGCATTCAACTTCGTTATTCATTTTGACTTCCTTCACTGGTATTTTTATTTCGGTGGGCATTTCAGTGTTGTCGAGTATCTCATTCGTCTCGTCATTCCTTTCACCCTCTCCTCTTGCTAGAGAGATAGAGTTTACGTTCTTGGTGACGCAGAATTTGGCTTCCCCCCTTACCAATACCTTTTTAGGGGCTCTGCTGGTCATGAGTTCCTTGAGAAGTCCGAACATTTCAATCATTTTTCCGTTGATCTCCTCCTGTTGCTTAAAAATGACGTTCTCAAATCTGTCCATTCTTTCAGAATGTGCTCCCATGTAGTCCCTTATTCGAGCCTTAAAAGTAGTTCATAATGCTTGGGGTTGAGGGCTTGGACCTGTACGTTCACGAAAAGCAAATGAATTCAGTTTGGGTGGCTCGTTATGGTCATGCAGGCGAGGGTTGGAATAGACTGCATCGGCATAAGCATGAGGGATGTGTGTTGAGCTCCTAAGGGTTGGTCACGATCCCTTTAGTAAGAAGTTAATCTGGTCTTCGAGCTCAAGAAGTCTTCGGTCAGGTGTTTTTTAGATGCCATGAGGCGTAGAAATGGCCTTGACCGGCTTGACGAATTCTTTTGTGTCATTCCAGCCCTCATGGTCGTAGAGGGCGAGGTTCTCAATGATTTCCCAAGATTCGTCGGCATTCTTATTGCGGAGTTTGCCGCCGGCGGCGCGGTCAATCTCGCACTTAAGATGAAAGGAGACATGATCATAAAAAATTTGGATTTGAAGCCAACGATCGATGCCATGATGAGGGACTTTTTGGAGTAAGTCCTTGAAACGAGTCCATGCTTCAGATAGAGATTCTCCATGATGTTGTTGGAACATCAGGATATCATTGCAGAGTTTTGCGGTCCTTCCCGATGGAAAGAATTGAGCAAGGAATCGGGTAGTAAGATCCTCCCATGTGGTGATGGATCCTGCTGGAAGACGTTCAAGCCAATTGCTAGCTTGATCGCAAAGGGAAAATTGAAATAAATGCATACGCGTTCTTTCCCTATTTTTACCATCAAGGTCAAGTGAGTCCACTAGTTTTAGGAAATCCTTGAGGTGTTGGTTTGGATCCTCGGACCAAAGTCCGTGGAATGAGCATCCGCTTTGCACCAACCGGATGGTGTTGGATCGAAGAGGTACCACGTTGTTCCCTACGGGGAGCTCAATGGTATTCTTGTAGCCCTCGTGGCTAGGTTTGGAGTAGTTTCCAAGAGTACGGATGGGATTCTCGTCTCACATGGTGGTTGACGAGAATAGGTTACAAACAATTAACACAAAGAAAAGATAGACTACAAGAAAGCTAATATGTGGAAATTAAATTCTTACTTGAAAGGATTCAAGCAAGTAGAACTAAGCTAAACTATGATCAAAACCTAACTATTCCCCGACAGCAGGCGCCAAAAACTTATTGCGGTTGTCGTAAGGGACTTCCATAAGAAGTTTTACAACTCCCTAGGCAATGTACCTAACCGTTGTAGTGTAGTATAGGCAAGACTTGGGGGGTTGTTATCGTTCTCTAGGGGGAATAGGTTGGGAAGGCTTGATCACGGTCTAACAGAATTCTAAGGGTTGAGAGAAGATTCTTTTTGTGTTTTTATATTTTATGAAAGCAGGTAAAATCATATATTGGAGAGGTGGTTTTGGTTTTAGCTATTAAACTAAATAAACTAACTACTGGTGATAACAATATAATAAAAGACTATGTTTATTTAATCATGTATTACTCCCTAGATTGCTTCTCCTAGTGTTGTTGCTTTGTCACACTTGTGATGATCTATGTAATTATTTCCTAAGTCATGAACGAATTACACGAACCCGCCGTCTATTTAATATTCCGTTAAGGCAACGCACAAGTAAGGTAGTATGAAGACTATTACAAGGCCCCTAAGAGTATATTAAATGCATTTGAAATATATTAAGAGTGGATCAACCATATAAGGGGCAAGGTAGTATGAAGACTGTTACCCGATGGTATCCTTTCTACACAATCATGTTTTCCTAGACATATCAACAGCGATACAGACAAAAGCTGGTTTTCTAAGACCTAACATGCATATTCATCACAAGAAGCAACACCACTAAGATCTACATCCTAGGTTTCATACAATCATAAATAAACACAATAGAAGGTTTAGCCAAGCATGTTAAAGATAAAGAAAGAAAGCAAAAAGATAAATCATCAAACAACTACATTAGACATATTGATTGATTATTTGATGAATACTTTACTTGATTAAAACAGGGATTCAAGGTAGTAAAATTGGGTTTGAAGCCCTAAAAAAACGAATTATAAAGCTGCCTTAGTTATGATGGTTGTCTCCCTAGCGTTTTACAATTACACACTTTAAAAACACATAAATAAAGGATTATTTTTATAGAGATATCGAATGCGACGGGTGTCGCTTGATATTCTTGGACGTCCGTCGCATGTAGTTGTTTACTAGTTCCCTTCTTTAAGTCGACCACGTCCTGACGCCGTCGCGAAATTTCTGACGCCATCAAAATATAGAATCAAGAAAGCGTCGCTTTTTGCATTTTTATTGTGAAGGCGTCTCCAGCAGCCTCTGTATGCTAAATCTTTAGGAGATTTGGATGTAGGTCCGTATCTTGTCAGTTATCTTCTCTAAATGAGCCCAAGTCACGGTTGTATTTCCTCAAAAAGTCTTTTCAAGTGCTAAAAAACCTTAAAAAACAAACGATTAAGCAGTAACCGGGCATTATTTGCAGTTATAGGTTAAATGAACCGAATTAGTTGTATATAAAATAAACCTCGTCAGGCAGGATTGCAGGTTTCTAGCCTTAGCGAGTCTAAGAAACTCTAGGAAATCAGATTAGCAGCTTTTGCACCTTGAGAAGATAAAGTATTATAGATATTACAAGGGTAGCATATCTTCTTTCTATGGTCTCGTCTTTGTTCCCTTTTATTCTCTGTCAAATTATTTTTAATCAAACCTTTCATTTCAATTCTCTTAGTCGTCTTCTTTCACTAAACTAATTTCTTTTGAGAATGACCTCAGATTTACCAAAACCTACACAAAACACGATCGGGTTCTCTTCCCATGAGTGCGTTCGTAAACAATAGGTAATCGAGTTTTATAAATTTAAAACTTAGTAAAATTAATTGCAACATTATTAATTCATGAACTCTCACATAAATAAAATAAAAATTTGTATCTAATAACTTTGGTCTGACTAAATATATTATGGGGACTTTAGAGATTCTTTTTCAAACCACTTTTTTCCACACATCTGCTCGTCGGCCCCTCTTCGAAAAACTAGTTGTAGCATCCACATCCTTTAGCAACTATCTCACCACTGAAGCAAAATTGCTAATAGGTAATTCGATTCAAGCTCAGGTGCAAGACTTCTAAGCCATTTTTTGTCTCACAAACCACAAATTTAAACCTAATTAACAGGTCATTAACACGATTTTTTTATAAATAAAAATATATTTAATAGAAAGATTCAACCGTGAAAGAACCCACACCCTCATACTTGATAGGTAGGGATCTTATGATATGACGCTTTGGATATATTAGGGAGCATATAATGAAGAGGATTATTAATGTACAAGAGGTGATAGATAACTCTTTAGGTTCCTTAACACCTACTCCAAAAACATTTTTAAGGTTATTATGGAAGAAACAAATGATTATGCAAATATTTTGAACTATGGTAAAATTTATTAATGTAAGGGGCCATAGGTGGACCAAGGTGTGGTGAACGTGAGGCTTAGGACTTGTACTTACAAGAAATAGATACTATAATTGATATTCCAATGTTAGCTATGATATTGCCACAGTTTAATGTTCCACTAAAATTGGATGGACGGTGTATGGTTATAAAGTTGAACTTCTTAGAGGTAGTACCTTTTGGCGGAAGTGCAGGATCCCTTGTATGTTGTCATCCCAAAACAACCATGTTCCGGTTGAAAGACCAATGAAGAAGAGAAGAGTGACTGAAGATAAGAGAACTAAAAAACTTTGAAGGTAATGGTTAAGAATGGGAAGTTGTCGGGGAAGAGTAAGATTGTTACTTGTGGGAAATGTGGGGATAAGGATATAACCTGAGAGCTTATATTGTTCCAAGAAACATGAAGGAAAATTGTTTGAAGGTAACTGGGTTGGGAGTATGTAAGGTGTTCACATTATGTTAGCGTAATTAAGAGACTTGGATATCATAAATGTTTTATGGCTTTTATGTATTAGTAAAACAAACAATTTTCTTTTGTTGTATTATCTATGTTTTTGTTTAAGATATTTCAAATCCTGGTACTATCACTACAACAGTTGCCATTTTCCCCAGCGACAAAACCGGGGTATCCCGGGCGACTTGTAGCTGGGGATGCGTTTCCCGGGCGACATGTCGCCCGGGATAAGTTGAGCGGAAAAGCTCGAAGGGGATACGTTCCCGAGCGACTTACCCGGGCGACAACGCCGGGCCCACGTGATTTCAGTCAAGCAATTAAGTGCCATTGTGGAAGGTTTTCCTGGGCGACATGTCGCCCGGGATAATCGGTTTATAAAATCACTAATTAAAATTGATGTTAGATTAATTAATTATTTAGGACGAATCCCGGGCGACATGTCGCCCGGGAAAAGTTTTAAATAAATTTAATTTTCAATATAATATAGAATTCTTGTCGGTTTTGTGGTAAGTTTCCCGGGCGACATGTCAGACGGGGATATTCCATACTACACTATTTTGGGGTATATTTTCTCCGGGCGATATGTCTGACCGGGAAGAGGCTGCAATATAAAATTTTTTAATTTCCTCCGGGCGACATGTCGCCCGGGATAAGTCTGCATTTTTTTTGGGACTGCCTGCACAGCAGGTTATATCCAGATTTTTTCCGAAAAAAATCTTTCAATACTCAAACCTGTGTAAACAAATATATAATCTACCAAAAACGTGCGCCAAAAACTTCAAAAACACTTTTATACCATAAAAGCATATACTATCACAACCACAAATATATCACACACTCTTACCATCGCAACCACAAAAAGATGGTAGATGATGGGTGCCCTCACGAGCTTTTGCGTGTAGGTCGTTGCAAGAGAAGGAGATGTAGTTCTTCCGGTCAATCGTATAAACCTAGAGTTTACGGCCAAACTATACTTGCTTTGTCCAAAATCAAAGGTAAAACAATCACATGTTTTTTATTTGTGTAATATATAAATATTCTGGTTAGTTGTTAAAAGAATTTATTTCTTTACTATTTAACAGCCTCCGAAACATTATGGATGTGGATTTTTTTTATGGAAAGAGACCCGATTTCGTGAATTGATGAGTTCTCCTGGAGCTCCATCGACTCCAAGTTACCCTGCAGGACCTTCAACACCTCCAAGCTATTCATCAGGACCTTCAACGCCTTCAAGCTATTCTTCAGGACCTTCAACACCTACAAACTATTCTCTAGGATCTTCAAGAAATACAGAATGCTCAAACTGCAAGCACTTGCGTAGAAAGATAAGTGTACTCAAGGAAACAATGGACAAGCATATGCATCCGGAACAACACACGGTTAATTCGGCGGCACTACTTCATGAAGTTCTCAATGAAATGGAAAAACTTGATTTGGAGTAGTTTGTCATGTGCAATGTAATTCGTATGTTTTATTGTATGTGAAGACTTTGTTTAAACTTTTATGATATGAATGTGTTTATGTATAACGATATCACCTCGACATGCCAATGGTACAAACATTAACACACCTAAAAAACGTATCTATATTTTTTGTTAAAATATACAGAATATCAGACCGAAACGTAGTTTAGTTAAAAGTCAACAAAGTCAAACCCTATCCCCAGCGACATGTCGCTGGGGCAACTTTGTTAACCAGAACCCCAATTTCGTAATATAAAAGCCCAAACCAAACCAGAAGCCCAATTTAGTTATCCCCGGCGACATGTCGCTGGGGAAACTTTGTTAACCAATCGACAATATTAACCAATATTGTTAATACGGTCAACAAAGTCAACGTCGTATCCCCGACGACATGTCGCT
>BQNB010119663.1:0-20774 GCA_026074375.1 Tanacetum coccineum
GGACATAGGTTGTTGGGCTAATAGAGCGGCATGTTGAGCCTGTTGAGTTGCTTGTACTTGTTGGGATAAGAGTGCTTGTTAGGATGCAAATAAAGGAGTGGTGGACTGTAGTTGGGCCAATCTATTAAGCCATGAAGGTTGTTGGGTGGACCGGTTACTATTGGCGGCCCAATTAGCATTAAAGTTAGACTGTTGTTATTACTTAACACATGAGCCACTCCAGAAGTTCCAGATGATACATTGTTCGAGCCACTATTCGCTTTAAATCTAGAATTGTGTATGAACTTTCATTTTTCTCGAAACCTACATGTACCCTTAGGGAAGTGTGCACACGTTTGAAGAGCAATATGACCATTAGATCCTTTTTGCTGGTTAGAAATACTATAAGAGGAAGGAGACACATTTGTTAAATTGTTGCTATGATTTTTATTAGATGCTATAAGAATGGTCAGGGACGATGAGGAGGAATTGACATGGGTAGTATCTGAGTCGTGTTCATCCTTAAGATCATTCTCCTCTAATAATAACATGGTTTTGGTGTCTTTAAACGTTGTACATGGATTAGTATGACGTATTATACGTGCAATGTGTTTATATTAAGAGCTTAAAATGAATAAAAAACCAAATTCGTATCACTTACGGGGTTACCAAGGTTCTTTAATCTATCAGCCATCCTTTGTATTTTAGTGAGATAGTCATGAATAGAAAGATTACCAACTGTGATAGATCGAAGTTGGTTGTCAAGATTAATAGCTCGTGCGTCCTTGTTGTCATGGAAAAGAGTCTTGATGTGATCCTATAGATCCTTAGCCGTACCCGGTGTTGTGACAACCTCATCTTGCAAGGATCCAGACAAGGTTCTAAGTATCCACATCTTGATATGATAATCAAGCTTGTCCCAATCCGGATTAACAGTGCTCGTACGTGTTATTGTATCCTCGATATGTTTCTTTAAACCTAGACTTCCAAGATGAATTTTATACTAAGAACTCCACGAGTTGTAATTAAGTTTTTTGAGACTTAACTTTACGGGTACGTGGTTGGTGATCCTAGCAACACCAAAAGGAAGAAGCTTATCACATGTAGTTGGTGGTGGGGGTGATGGCGATACATCTTTGTTATCTCCTGCCATAGTAATTGTAAAGAGGAACTATGGTTTGTAAAAAAATATTATCATACCTATAGATAAGGAGGATGAACGAGAAGAAGAGAAATAGTAAGGAGAGGGGATCGGTTTGTGAGAGAAGTTTTAGGAGGATACTTTTTGTTAATACAAATAATGTCTAAAAATATTATTTATATTTTTTGACTTCTCTACGTTTTGATGATAAAAAAATGTAAAAACATTCTACGTTAAAAATAAACGTATACAAGTCATTAGTTGTAAATTTCCATTTCGATGTAAATCACTTAAGGTATGTACAAACAAATATTAAATTTGATGGATGATCAAAGAAATAAGTTTCTGTCTTACACTTTACATTTTTATAAATGTAACAAAAAATTTTACAAAAATTATTCATACAAAGTATTTTTGTAATTTAAAGAAATGTTTTATTGAAAATAAATCATTTAAAATTTAAAATCTAGTTTTCCTCATCAAGATAGATAAAACCTAAACCAAATAAATTTTCACCATAAAAAGACAAAACAAGAGCGTTCTGACAACACCGAACGATCCCTTTAAATAAGGGACGATCCTTTTATATGTATGGGACTGTCGGACAGTCTAGTGTGTCAGACGAGTCCTGGTTTGTCTATAGATAGCAGATCATTCCCAACTGATTTTTCACCTTTTTGCACACTCTTTTTTCTGCTTTAAATCAAATTATTAATTTCATTTTCTTTGATCATTTGAATTGTTTAATTTGTTTACAAGTGATCTAGTCATCCATCCAATCAAAGTACAAGAGAAGAACAATCGTATTCGCCAAGAAATGAAGTGTTATAGATTAGTTAGTTCTTATGTACCCTTTGTTACGATCTTGTTGTAGATCAGTCTCTTTACTTCCAATCTTGTGTAGTTATTAGATCTGGCTAGTGTGTTAGTCTGGAATATAAGTATGTGATCCGTTTAGTATTTTAGTCCTCAAAATACTTGTGTGAGTGGTAGATTGGTTCTAGCTAAGATTCGAACTCGACATTTAGCTTAGTGTCAGAAATTGGTATAAGCGAAGTTGTATGGTCTTATCCGCCTGAAGGGAGCTTGTTGACATAGTGAAGTGAACTCTCGAGTTGGATACTCGAGGAGTGGAGTAGGGCGAAGAGAGCTTTGTTACCGAACCAATATAATTCTTTGTGTTGTGGTTTTATCTTTCAAACTCTATCATTTTGTCTTGCACTTAATATTTTGTAGTTAATATTTTTTGTTTACTAATATGTGTGAAAACACATATCCTTTTTATATCAAAAATGTCCCTTAAAAGATAAAAGTGTGATTAAAATGCTTGTATATTGCTTGTTTTGTCTTTGTGAATATGTACGTACGGATAATGCAAATATCACAAGAAAACGGTCAAAACCGGACAAACACGGACACGGGAACGGAATTGAGAATACAAGAGTCGGGAAAATGCTATCATGGTCAACAGTGGTCAACCACAAAAAGACAAAACCAAAAATACCAAAACAGTCCCTCAAAGTTAAATCAAATCACAAAATGAACCCTTTAACCCTAACACCGTTATATTTTTATTAATAAAAGATAACGGTCGTTGTCTTTTATATATAAACACAAATCCACAAACAACCTATTAACCTAAATCTACCCAAGCCTGATACCCGAGCCTAATTCAATCACCCCTGGCCCAAAACCCTTTTATTTTAAGCCCGAAGTGAAAAGTATAAAACCTGGGTCAAAGAAAAGTCAAACGCACCCCTGTTAAAAGTAAAACGCAGGAAAGGTTGTTATTACTATTCACCTTCTTCCCCATTTTACCTAGAGTCACAATCAAAGGGTAAAATCAAATTGAGGACGTGGCCATGAAATTCAAGTGATAAGGTACAAGGTGGCAGAGTTATGCGTCATTATGAGCTCTCATTGGCTAAAACTCACAAGGAGTGACACGCGGGCAATAAAGGAAACACACTAATCATTAGGATTTTGCATTAAAGTGAGTGCAAAAGAAGCACAATGTCTGACACACGGAATGCCAAGCTGGCAATCCGTGTGCTCACCCCATTTAATCCAACGGTGTAAATCAAGGATCCAATGATTGGTGATATATGAAGGGTGGAGATTAGAACTAAGAGGAGCGGGCTACATTCCTATAAGCTTCTCTTACAGGCTATAAATAGCCCTCACAATCACACACACACACACTATCGAGTTTTTAGCTTTTAAAATTTTTAGTTAAATTGTAATTTTTAGCTTTTAAAATTTGAGCTTAAGTAGTGTAACTTTTCCAACTTATTGTACTCTTACTTTCACCTTATTGTAATCATTTTTAATATTAATGAAATCTTCCTTTGTTTTTACCTAATCCGTTTTACCTTACAAGTTTTTAAAACCTCAAATTCTCATGTTACTGTTTCAAAATCTCCTAATAAGCTCATACAAGCTCTTTGAGTCTCTAAGCTCAAATTGAGCTCATAATAAGCATCTAATCTATTTCAACTCTTAAAATCAGTCAAATGCCTTTGCTAAATGGATTTTGATCTTTTGATGATAAGCTTACAATGGAAGAGCTTATTGGACTTTTACTAGCTTATCTTTGGATAAGCTAGAGCTGTTGAAAGCTCTTTTGAGCACTATTGCCTTTGTTTAGCTAAGGCTTTTGTAAGTTTCCTTTAATTTTCAAGTATCTTAGCTTTAATTTTGCATAAGCTTATATTCTGCTTATAGTCTAGCTTATTTGCTTATAGTTTTATGCTTATTAGGTTTGTCATAAGCTATTTTTTATCTGGTATTTAGGATTTAAGCTCTTAATTTCATTTTCATAAGCTAATATGGTTTTTAGTCTAGTTAAAGGGATGTTTGGGAAACAACACTAACCATAGGTTAGTGCTATTTTTAGCTCTTTGGTCTTTTGTGTTTATTTTAGATTCCAAATTTAGGTTAGTTTAAGCTATTTTTATAAGTTAGATTTGTGCTAGCTAAGTTTTCAATAGTTAGTATCAATATAGCTCAAATTTGTCTAGTTTTAATTGCATTGTTAGCTTAATTCAGATTTAGTTTGTGTCTTTGCTTAATTTGCATCTAGGCATAAGTCTTAAGATTGTTAGAAATATAATCATAGGCCTGCATTTTGTCTAGTTTAAGTTTTGGTCACAATTGTGTCAACTGCATCAGCAGTTATAATAGAAAATTTTCCATTTTCTAGCTTAATTTTTAGAGAGTTAAAATAGTTTTTAGCTTTGGCTTTTCATAATATAATAAGTTTTTCGGTCATTAATCATCTTTCTTAATTTGCTTTTTCAATATAAGCTATTTTAATAATCTGTTTTTAAGCTGCAAAAATAACTTTTGTTTTTTCAAAATACAATATAACTCTGTACCTACTGAGTTTGAAACCTGTTTTCAAACAGCTTTTTCAAAAAAGCTCTAGTTTTCAAAAATAGTTTTAAAAAGCTTTTTCAAGTAGTCATTAAGCTAGTTTTTTAGAAAAACCAAGTTTCATTTCATGAAAAGCTCATTTGGTTGCTTAATATTAAGCTCAAAGTCTGTCTAAGGGACTGTTTGGTTTTAAGTTTTCTATAAATGCTTATTTGTGAATTTTAGCTTATGGATTGTTACTTTGTGCTTATTTTTGTGTATTTTAGCTTATTAGGTTAATTTTAGCTTATGAAGTTCTAAAAATTCTTTAAAAAGTCAAAAAAGGTAGTTAAGTGTTTGTGTCAAGTTATAAGCTGTTTAACAGCTTATTTAGGGCTTTTCATAAAAAATCTTTTATAAAAAGTGCTTATTATCAGCTTTTCTAAAACTTTCCTTTTATAAGTTTTCAAAAATATAAAAAAAGGGGAAGGTGGAAATCGGGGGTGAGCAAGACTCGAACCCCCGACCTCAACACCCTCTACCCCTTTTATAACACACACCACACTCCACTACCAACGCGCCCTGGGGTATTTTTCGTTAAACATTTACACAATTTAATTTTTATACACGTTTTCTCCTCATAAGCTTTATAAGTTGTTTAAGCTTATTTCATGGCTTATTCATTAAGCTGTGACCTCGAGCTTATTTTTCTTAGGTTCTATTTAGTTCAAGCTATTTTTTTATATTTTTTCTAGAATTTTTATAATTAGTTTAGTATTTTTAAACATTTATTTTTATTAAAAACTTTAAAAAATATATATAGAAAAATAATCAAAAAAATAATTTTCTTTTTTCTAAAATTTTCTTTTAACACAAAGTTTCTAGGAAAATTAGTTTTGCTTTCGTAGGGTTTAAATTGCAAAATTTCATTTTTTAAAGAACGGGATTCGTTCCCGTTTACATTTTTCGTGTTTTTAAGCTCATTTCAATTCCGTTTTTGTTCTAGTTTTCTTTAAACTTACTTTTTAGTTAATTAGAGTCTATTTAAAAAGAAAAATTAATTTTAGTTTAAATTTGGAAATTTAGGGTTTTTAACTGCCGTTTTGCGTTTTTAGTTAAAGTTTGATTTCCCGTTACTTGTTTTCGTGCTTAATTGTTATCATTTGCTTATTTTAAATTGTAAAAGTAGATAATCAAATCAATCTTTGTTTCCAATTCAAATCATTGTCCGAACATCAAACGTGGTTTCAATTTCACAAATCGTTGGGGAATAACGACCCGGGAATCATACTTCCCGGTTAATATACGTATTATATTATATATATTTGTGAAGATTTTCCTTTTTACCTTTGTCCTCAAGGGTAATTTGGTAATTTTCCATCATATTATATATTATTTTAATACGTGTATAAGATTGCTTCAATCAATTTTTGGCGCCGTTGCCGGGGATTTGTGATTAAGATTCTTCCGTTTGAAGTTTGTTGATCGTGATTTGAAGACCTTTTCGTTTTCGAAAGTTTTGTTTTTGTTAAAAAATTATAAAATATAAAAAGTAAAAAAATATTTTTCTTTTCTTTTAGTATATTTATCATATAAAAAAATCAAAAATATAAAAAAATTGTCCATAAAAAAATATAAAATAAACAAAGTTGGTAAAAGAACACCAACAAATAATACCTTCAATTGAGGTATTATCCATTAGTAAGTTTCCAACTCGAATCAAAGATTTAAAAACTTACCATTTGTGTCATTTACGAAGAACGGCTCACCTTAAAAAGTAAAATTTTTAAGAGTTACCGTGAAGTAAGTTTGATTATTTGGTTCAAGTTGTCTATCTCGTTATCCGTTAAAATAGATTGTTAAAAAAATTAAAAAAATTAGTTTAAATTTTCTTTTTCTACTTTGTGCATGCGCACTCGTTCTCAAACCCGCAACCATAACCGTCAACAACAAGCCCCACCGGCTGTTGTAGAACCATTTAATTTAGAAGAACCTTTGTTAATCCTCCATTAGTTTCGATGGCCGTTAACGGATATGGCGGAATTGCTCCAAGCCATCCCATCGAGGGGTACGGGATGCAATCGTAATTCCCGATTCTATGTAATTTGAGTTAAAGCATGGTTTGATCCAAATTGTTCAAAAACAAGCAGTTTTCGGACATTAATAAAGAGGATCCACATGCTCACATCCGTTATTTCAATAAGATTACCTCAACGATGAGATTCTCGGACATCCCGAGCACGTCAATTAAGCTTATGCTTTTCTCATTTTCTCTTGAAGGTTCAGCCCGGATTTGGCTAGAGAAAGAACCTCCTCGATCAATTTTGACATGGGATGATCTTGTTTCAAAATTCATTAATCAATTCTTTCCTCCTTCAAAAACGACAAATCTTCGAAATGAAATCACGAGATTTCAACAAAGATTTGACGAGTCGTTTTACGAGGCTTGGGATCGATTTAATGACCTTCTTCGAGTATGCCCATATCACGGATTTTCAGAATTACATCAAGTAGATACGTTTTACAATGCTTTGAATGCTAATGATCAAGATTCGTTAAATTCCGCTGCGGGTGGAAATTTTTTGGATAAGATGACCTGTGTATGTTGAAATTTTATCGAGGGGTAAATCTAAGGTTCGTAATTCACAAAACAAGGCAGTCGTTGCAAAAGTGAGTTCGAATTCATCTACCCCTGGAATTTCACCCGATGTTGCTGCTCTTACAACCAAAGTTTCTGAACTTAAGAATATGATGAAGACTATGCTTATCGACAAGCAAAAAGCCCAAGCTCCCGTGCCTGTAAAAGCGGTCGAGCAGAGTTGTGTAACTTGTGGAGGTGCTCATTCTTATAGAAATTGTCCAGCCACCGATGGCAATGTTTATCGAGACAACATTCAAGAGTACGTTTCACAAGCTGCTGCAGCTAATTTTAATCAAGGAAATACCAATTCTAGACCTCCGATGGTTGCAAATCAAATCTGACCTCCTGGTTTTCCTCCGATTCAAAACAATCAAAACCGTTTCAATCAGAATCAAGGAAATAATTTCAACCAAAATCGAGGAACCAATTTCAATCAAAACCGTGGAAATAACTTCTACCAAGGACAAGTGTACCAACCTCCGACTAGTCAACCACCAGTTTACCAAGCTCAACCTTATCAAGCTCCCGCTCCGCAAATGCAAGGTGTTTCAAAAACAATTTTGAGAATTAGGTAAAGGCAAGATGAAATATTGAGTATTATGCAAAATCAAGGCCAATGTTTACAAAACCAGATGGACAATTTAACGGAAATGCTTTCTAAGTTCGAATTTCCAATACCAGTTTCACTTAAGTTAAAGGTTCTCTTCCAAGTAACACCGTTACTAACCCGAAGGAAGACTTGAAGGGTATTACTACCCGAAGCGGTGTTGCTTATCAAGGACCTACGATTCCTACTTCTTCTCCTAAAGTAGTGGAACGTAGAACCGAGGTGACAAAGGACACAGTTTTTCCTACTAATAACGGAATTACCGAAGACGTCCAACCTCCGGTTGTCCTAGTTGAAAACCAAAATCTAGTTTCTAAGCCAGTTGATGCTCCCGTTAGTGCGCCGATGCGTAACCAGAAACCGTCAATTCCTTATCCTTCAAGGCGAAATGATGAGAAGCACCATGAAAATGCTAACGAACAAAAAGAGAAATTCTATGAAATCTTTAAAGATATGAGTTTCGAAATTAGCTTCGTGGATGCTTTGACTCTAATGCCCAAATTTGCTTCAACTCTTAAAGCCTTAATCGAAAATAAAGAAAAGCTTAGTGAGATGGCTAGAACCCCTTTGAACGAACATTGTTCGGCGGTCATACTTAACAAGTTACCCGAAAAACTTGGTGACCCTGGCAGATTCCTTATTCCATGTAAATTTCCCGGAATGGATGAGTGCTTAGCCTTGGCCGATCTTGGCGCAAGCATAAATCTCATGCCATTTTCCATGTGGAAAAAGCTTAACCTTCCAAACCTGACTCCGACGTGCATGACACTAGAACTAGCAGACCGTTTGATTTCATGACCGATCGATATTGCTAAAGATGTCAACGTTAAGGTTGGTGTATTCCAGTTTCCAGCCAACTTCATGGTAGTAGATTTTGAACCAGACCCTCGAGTACCTCTAATTCTCAGGAGGTGTTTTCTTAAGACCAGTCGTGCTTTGATAGACGTGTACAAAGGTGAATTAACCCTTCGAGTAGACAATGAGGCCATAACTTACAATCTTGATCAAACTTCGAGATACTCGATTAATTATAATGATATGACGGTGAATCGAATCGACGTTGTTGAATTAGCTTGTGAAGAGTATTCTTAGAAAGTTCTAGGATTTTCAGACGTGATCGCAAGTGGTAATCCCACTCCCGGAGGTCCTTTTTGTGATAAAAGAATAATAGATTGGCAGTTTTGACCCATGTGGTATTTCTTTGGTGGATTGGCAGTTTTGATCCCTCACAAGTATTTTCTTCTTTTTTCTTCATTAAATAAGTTAGGGACTTGGCAATTTTGGCCCCTAAACTTATTTTTCTTCATTTTTTTGACTTTGGATTTGACTTTTGGATTTATCAGGGTTGACTTTGGTTGACTTTTTCACACTTGGGCTTTGTCTTGACTTTGTCTTTACCATGCCTTTCCATTCCGTGTCCGATTTTTTCGTTTTGGCTTCGTTTTTCGTCCTTTTCTTAGATATCCGTTCCTGCACAACACAATTAGCAAAACAAGCATATATTTGAACCTCCGGCGCAGGTCGGGGGGGAACTTAAGACTGTACCGCCGCATCTCCGCATATCATTTTTGTCTCTAGACTACAACAAGTTCCATCATAATTGCCAAAATTTGATGTCGATGAAAAGCACCCGCTCCCCATAAAGGTTTCAAAAGTTCCCTAAAGCAAGCCCATTTGCCTAGAAACTCCTTCCGACATTAAGGGATATAACCTAAAATTTTGGTCACTCTCTCCCATAAAATTCTATGGAAAGGACTAATACGTACCAACGTCCAACAACTAAGAAGGTGTTTTAATCCAAAGATCCACGATGTCAATAAGAAAGAGGTTGAAAAAACTCTAACGCGATTGATCTAACGCCAATCTTGGATACACACACACATGGGTATCCTAGTGCACCTGTGTCCAAAGAAGAGGAGGATGACCGTAGTAACCTATGATTGCAAATGAATAGTACCAACTAACTTGTAACCGGAGGATGGATGAGTTTGTATTGGATTATCCGTGTAAGGCTGAATACAGGTGGGGGGGTGGGAGGGTGGGGGGGGGTTTTTTGGTTGGTAGTTGCCAAACGGGGGAGGAGGAGAGGGACCACTTCCCTTGTGCGCGTTTATGGATCAAATGCTTGAAGACTAGCGAGGCGCGATGCGATATTATTGGTTCTCGATGTGAGTTCCTTCTCGAGATTACTTTTAAATACCAATCGATCCGAAAGATCAGGAGAAGACCACATTCACCTGCCATAAGCGATCACATTTGCTTAGCGCGAGCACATGCTTTCGTGCGAGAATGCAATGCGCCACACTTTCCAGCAGGGTATGAGCTTAATCTTCTTGGATTGATGAAATAGATCTATTGTTTATTTTTTTTTTTGGGGGTGGAGGAGGGGGTGGTGGGGTGGTTGAGGGGGGGAGGTTTTTTGAGTTGGGGGGGAAAGGGACGGTTTTGTTGATGTGGTTGGGAGTATATTTACATTTACAAGTTAGAAAAATGATTAAACAGATGTAAGAGCGAGCGTTTGAGAGTGATCGAAATTGGAATAAATAGCATTGTTGGTGAAAAAGCATCTTCTTAGACCACAAGATTTCAAAGAAAGATAGAAGTTTGAAAAAGCCAAATAGACGTCCATTGCTAAATTCACATCACCCAACTACCTTCAAGGTATTTAGGAGTTTTCTCGACATGCATGTTTTTAACCGTAATTCAACAAGAACTTTCCTCTCAAAATTATTCTTGACCCATATACTCATCTCCTTGAGAAAAAAACAATCATTTCATTTTCTCCGAGGATGCATTCAACTTTCAGACCTCACTCTAGAAGAAAATTACACACGACGAGCTCTAACATATTGCCCCTAACTGGGACCAGCCCATTAGCTTAATGTGCGATGCAAGCGACTATGCAAGTTCGGTTCTGGGGCAACGAATGAGAAACAATTTAGGCCTATACATTTTGCAAGCAAAACAATGCCCCGAGGCGGAATCAAACTACACCACAACATGGAAAGGAAATGTAGCTTGTAGTGTACGCATATCGTACAAATTCTGGTCCATACCTCATCATCGAATAAAAGCATAGTGTATACGGATCAATTCCCGCCTTAAGTACCTATTTGACTAAAAAAGATGCAGAGTCAAGACTGTTTACGTTGGTTCTCCTCTTCAAGAATTTCGACTTTAAAGTAATTGATACAAAGCGTAGCCGAGAACTACGCGGCCGATCATCTTTCCCGATTAGAAAACCCGTATGAAAATGTTCTCGAACCAAAGAAATAAACAAGAACTTTTCCTCTCGAAAACACTTAATATGGTGACTTCTCGTTGTGTCCACAAGTACCTCCATGGTTTGCCCGATTATGCAAATTACCACGCGGTGGAATTTCATTGTCAAAGGAAGTCAACAATCAGTAGATAAACAAATTTTTATCAAAGATGTCAAACACTATTTTTGGGACAACCCTTTTCTATTCAAACCTGTGCGGATCAAGTTATCCTGCGATGTATTTTCGTGGCCAAGAAGCCTGTTCGACATCCACCGACTTGCCATTGTGGACCCATCCGTAGACAATTACGATGGAGCCAACTACACCGCCAAAAAGGTTTTTGACTCAGGATTTTATTGGCCCACAATCTACAAAGATGCCCATGAGTTAGTCAAAAACAGTGACTCATGCCAGCGCAGGGAAAAATTTCCACAACCGTGATGAGATGCCCACAACATTCTATCAAGATTGTGAAATCTTGATGTCTGTACCACCCAGCCAGCATAGACTTCATGGACCATATCCGTCTCTAGAGAAATCAATACATAACTCGTAGCCGACGATTAACCTATCCAAAATGGGTTGAAGTCCAAAGCGCTCCCCACCAACAGATGCAGAGTTGTAGTTAAGTTTTGAAAACCTTATTTGTCCACGATTCCCAGTTACAACGAGAGCTATTATCGCGATCGGGGACCCATTTCTGTAATGAAAAATTTGCTAAAGTAATGTCTAAGTATGGGGTCACTCATCGTCTTGCCTACCCGCTACCACCTCAAACGAGTGTCAATCAAGGTGTCGAATCGTGAGTTAAAACTTAATTTTAGAAAGTATGGTTTGGAGAAAACCGTTGCCTCATGTACCGAATAGGCTTGATGACACTCTAGTGGGCATTTTGTACATCATTATACACACACAATTGGTTGCACACCTTACAAGCTCGTGTATGGAAAGTCGTGTCATCTACCTATTATTAGAGGCATATAGCCACATTAGGGCATTAAAACATGTTTAATATCGAGTCTTAAATTGCGGGCGCTTACTAGGAAAGCTACAACTTAAATGATCTTAATGATCTTCGGATCAGCTTACGAGAATTCTTTGATTTATAAGTTGAATGGGCACAAAGAAGCCTTCACGACCCGCGCGGATAACACAACCGGCATTATCTATCTCTCTCTATTGGGATCAAGTCTTGCTCTTCAACTCTCGTCTAAAGATATTCTCGGGAAAGCTTAAAACCCGATGGTCCGGCCCTTTCACTATAACTGAAGTTTTTCCATATGGCACTGCAAAATTATCTCATACTGACGGATCAAACTTCAAAGTGAATTGCCACCGACTTAAGCACTACTTCGGAAGGGACACACCACCCACGGTTGTCCCGGATCTCCAGACTTTCCCTAAGGACGAATGAATTCAGGGATCGAGTCAAGCTATGTGACTCGGTTACCAAAAACAAAGCGCTTCGCGGGAGGCACCCCATGCTTATCCATTTTCTATTACTAATGTGTTGTAAGGAGGCTTGTACTCTTCCGATTCCTGTTGTGTTTGTACTTATGATTGTTTGCAGGATTTACCCAAATTTTCTAAAGACTCTCGTGTTCGGTGTTTTGTCCCGGAGCTTCCTAGCTTTTGCTTGCCATTAGTTTGGGGAAATCCGATATCCTAAAGATTATTATCAACTAACATTTTATCTTAAGCGCCGTTTGATAAATCGGCTAAAGATTTTTGTGATACTTCTTCATGTTTATGGTTATGCATAATGAACTTTTATGAAGTTCCTAGTTCGAGGGTTTTTAAATCTTAGGCTAGGAAAAACATTGAAGACAATGTTGATTTTAGTATGGGTATATATCTTCATATGATCTTGCCAACTTTAAAACCCTTTGATTTATTTCTAAATATCGAAGGAAGTGGTCTATATTGGGAAATTATTTATAAAGATTATTAAGGTAATTATATTATCCTTGCGTGACAGATAAACAGGAATCTAAGTCTCTCACCGGAGACATCCCTTAAAGGGTTTTAGAACCAAATTAAAAATTAAACAATTATAGAATACGCAGATAGTTTACATATATTTGAATTATATAAATCTAAAGCACTGTTGAGAACATCAAAACATTATATAAAATGGGCATTCTAAATAGCCAGTTAACTAAAAAACGAGAAACCCAAAACACACTTATCTCGCTAAGTTATTAACCCAGTAGTAAAAGCTATTCGCCCTTATGATAACTCAAATAGATTAGCGTTGCGACCCCACAATATAAACTCGAAACCCTATTAACAAATGATGAAACCACAACGAACCACGACCCGTTTTCCCACAAAAATTTTTCAAAAATATGAAAATATTTAAAATTTTCAAAAATAAAATAAGTGTTTTTGGCACAATTTTGACTTTCCTGCTAGGTAGAATAAGAGTAAATTTTGACCCGATCGAGCGTGTTGAGCTCTAGCTTGTTCCTTAACTTTTAGGCTAAGCGTTCGCGAAAATTCGCGAAGAACGAAAAATGATAGAGTTAATTATAAGTAGGATGCTAAACAAGGATTAGTTGGAAATCTTAAGAGCTCATGTATGTAATTTGTTACTTTTTCTCCCATAAGTTCCTAACCGAACTAATATATGTGCTGGTTTTGGAGATTAAACTTAAATCAACAATTTTTTATGTAATAAATAGCAAAAATTTTAGTCTTAGTTCAATCTTATACTTGAATTTTTCAAAAAGAAGTCTTCTCTATATAAAGTAAAAAAAAAGAATGAAGATAATAGATATGTAAATAATAATAATAATAATAATAAAGAAAGCCCATAGTAAGAATAAAATCCGAGACTGATAAAAGTTTGTTGCATCTTGCCGGCTCACAACCGATGTTGCAGCCTTCTAAAAGGTCGAGGGTGACAATTGCATAAATTTTATGTTTAATATTAAGTTTAAATTAATAAATTGATTTCTTTTTGTTAAATTCAAATATGCTTTAGAACTTTGACTATTCTATTTTATAAGCTATAGAGAGTTTTTGAAACCTAAGTTCCGTGAGTCCCGATACTAGTCTCTGTGGGGTGTCAAAAGCCTGGTCACTTAGCCGCAAGGTTGGGATGTGCCGAGACGAAAGTTGCTACATGGGATGATCTCAGCCTCAACCATAATTCCCTTGGGTGGAATGAAGCATAAAGTAGTTTGCAAAACATTGATCCAGTTTAAAATTCTAAAAAGCACATTCACTTTAAGATATAATAAATGTCGGGAGTAAAAAGTTCACCAGTATGTCCATTAAGGATAGTGTTAGCATCTTCACTGATATTTAGCTGTGATTTCGTTTTAAGCTTGGTTTGGATAAGTGAAAAGTCGGGGACGATGAATTTATCCTTTTTGTGGCATTCTCGGATAGAAATGCATCTTGTTTTATGATCCCTAACAGTTATGGAAATAACGAAAGTCGAAATATTCTAAGTTTATATAAAAAAATGAAAAACTTTTATAAAAATGGGAAAATGGGGTGTTTTATAACTTGTGATTTCTTAACTCTCTCCACAAAAGTCTTTGCTACTTTTCAAAGATTTAGTTTGGGGAAGTTTTGAGATATTTGGTTATAGAGCATATAATATTGCGTGAGGACACGCAATCGTTTAGTTTGGGGAATTTTGATATGTGTGAAAACACATATCCGTTTTATATCCAAAATGGCCCTTAAATGATCAAAATGTGCAAAAATAAGCTTGTATTTGTGTATTTTGTTGTTTGTGAATGTGTAGGTACGGATAGTGCAAAAATCACAAGAAAACGGTCATAACCGGACAAACACGGACACGGGAACGGATAGAGTGCACAAGAGCCGGAAGTTTCTAGCAAAAGGTCATCAAAAGTCAACCCTTGGTCAACTCATAAAAGACAAAATCCTCAAAATACCCAAAATGCCCTAAATGTTAAACCAAATTTCACCGTAAGTCCCTAAACCCTAACACCGTTATCTCCTTTTTATAAAAGAGATAACGGTCGTTATCTTCTATAAACCCTTAAAACCTTATAACTAAGCCCAAACCTCATCCGGCCCAATTCCCTTTTAAAATAAACCCTGAGCCCATCGTTCAAATACAGTTAAAAAGGGTGCGAGTTCCTTTTTACTGTTCATTATCTTCTTCAATCAATTACCCGTCAAAATCAAAGGGTTAATTCAAATTAATGATGTGGCATCAAGATTCGAGTACTAAGCTATGAGCTGGCAAAGTTAGACGTCACTCAACCTTCTATGTCCAAACAACAAAGAGGACATGCAGGACCTAAAGGAAGCACAATATGGAAGTAGGATTTTACACTAAATTCCCTGTAAAAGAAGTACACAGCCTCTCGACACATGGATTGCCAAACGCTGCAAGTCGTGTGCTAAAAAATCATCCAACGGCTAATTCTTGAGATTCAAATGATTGGCATGATGAAGGACGAGATAAAGGGGAGCGTCTAACAACTTGAGAGCCTAGATCCTTCCTATGAAGCTTATAAATAGAAGACCTCTTCACACACTGCATGAGGGATGGAATTAGATTAATTTTCAGCTTAAAAAAAATTAGCTTTTTTAATTTTTCTTTAAAACTGTTTTAGCTTAATGTTTTCTTAATGTAATTTCAATTTTTAGTATTGTAATCATCTCTTTCATCAATATAATTCAAGTTTTTCTTAATATGCATTTTACTCCTTCACTAATCTCAAGTTCATCTAAGTCTCTAAGCTTAGATTGAACACAAATTGATCACTAATTTACTTACACATCTAAAAACAGTATAATACCTATGCTATGGATGGATTTGGTTGCTTTGGATGGTAAGCTTACCCTGGAAGAGCTTATGGGACTTTACTAGCTTATCCTTGTGATAAGCAGGAGCTGTTGGATAGCTCACAGAGAATATTCTTATGCTTGTTTGAGCAAAGGCTCCTAGTTAAAGTTTTTCAATATCCTTTTAAAAGCCTTACTTTACATTTTAGCTTATAGTTGCTTATCGCCTGCTTATTTTTGTTATTATTAGCTTGTCTCTGCTTATATTTATTTATCAATGCTTAATATGTTCTTTAGTTAGTTTAGATCTTAGTTTTCATTTTTTTTATAAATCTATCAAAAAAAAACAAAAAAAAATATAGCATAGGTTGTTAGTTTATTGATTTCTGGTTATTTGCTATTGGATTTTGTTCATTTTGTCTACTTTTAGCTCTAGAGTATCTGGTATCTTAGTTTTGAGCTCTTATTTGCATTTTCATAAGCTTAAATGGATTTGACTGTGTTTAAAGGGGTGTTTGGCACAGTAGTACTAACTTAGTACTGCTTGTGACATCTTTGTTTCTTAAAACTAAATTTGAAGATCATTTTAGGCTTACAAGTTTAGATTCTAGGTAGTTTGTTAAGATTGATAAAGTTTTCTATTTGCTATTTTGAACATGTGATCATTAAGGCTGTCATAGTAGCATTTTTAGCTTAAGTCTGTTCTAGCTATTGTTATTGCTCTATTTGCCTTTGCTTTAGTGTTTAAATGAAAGTTTAAAACAAATCCTAGTACCTGCATCATTTAGTTCTAGTCTTTGGTGTCAATTGCATCAGCAAAGGAAAACAGCCAAACGATCTTTTTCTAGCTTAAATCTAAGTTAGTTAGAGTTTAAGTTAGTTTTTGAAAATAGGAGCATAAGTAGATTACAAGCTATATTAGATAGATTAGGGCTTATTTCAACTTATAACTTATTAGATTATCTGTTTTTTAAGCCTGCATTAGATGAGTTGTCATTTTATAAAAACACCACATACTGATATAAATCAGTATGTATTGACCTTTTTCATTTAGCTTTTTCTTGTTTATTTTAATTTCAAATTCCTTTTTGATTAGTGTTTTAAGTAGAATTTAGGATAAGCTTTTTAGTGGTATAGTTCATTAAGTCATAAGGATCTTTTAGCTTATCTAAAAATAAGCTCAAAGTTGCCTTATTGACTGTTCTACAAAACAGTTTTGTACCAAAAAGCTTAATTGAGATTTTTTGCTTATAATTTGTAGTGTTTGCTTAATGTTTGTTTTAACTTGCTTATTATATTAATATTTAGTTATTTCATAGCTTAATAAGGTTATGTACAAACTGTTTTGTAGAACAGTCAATAAGGCAACTTTGAGCTTATTTTTAGATAAGCTAAAAGATCCTTATGACTTAATGAACTATACCACTAAAAAGCTTATCCTAAATTCTACTTAAAACACTAATCAAAAAGGAATTTGAAATTAAAATAAACAAGAAAAAGCTAAATGAAAAAGGTCAATACATACTGATTTATATCAGTATGTGGTGTTTTTATAAAATGACAACTCACTAAATGCAGGCTTAAAAACAGATACTCTAATAAGCTAATTAAGTTGAAATAAGCCCTAATCTATCTAATATAGCTTGTAATCTACTTATGCTCCTATTTTCAAAAACTAACTTAAACTCTAACTAACTTAGATTTAAGCTAGAAAAAGATCTTTTGGCTGTTTTCCTTTGCTGATGCAATTGACACCAAAGACTAGAACTAAATGATGCAGGTACTAGGATTTGTTTTAAACTTTCATTTAAACACTAAAGCAAAGGCAAATAGAGCAATAACAATAGCTAGAACAGACTTAAGCTAAAAATGCTACTATGACAGCCTTAATGATCACATGTTCAAAATAGCAAATAGAAAACTTTATCAATCTTAACAAACTACCTAGAATCTAAACTTGTAAGCCTAAAATGATCTTCAAATTTAGTTTTAAGAAACAAAGATGTCACAAGCAGTACTAAGTTAGTACTACTGTGCCAAACACCCCTTTAAACACAGTCAAATCCATTTAAGCTTATGAAAATGCAAATAAGAGCTCAAAACTAAGATACCAGATACTCTAGAGCTAAAAGCAGACAAAATGAACAAAATCCAATAAGCAAATAAGCCAGAATCAATAAACTAACAACTATGCTATATTTTTTTTTGTTTTTTTTTTGACAAATTTATAAAAAAATAAATGAAAACTAAGATCTAAACTAACTAAAGAACATATTAAGCATTGATAAATAAATATAAGCAGAGACAAGCTAATAATAACAAAAATAAGCAGGCGATAAGCAACTATAAGCTGAAATGTAAAGTAAGGCTTTAAAAGGAAAAATGAAAAACTTACAAGAGCCTTTGCTCAAAACAAGGCTAAGAATAAGCTCTTGTGAGCTATCAACAAGCTCTAGCTTATCACAAGGATAAGCTAGTAAAGTCCCATAAGCTCTTCTAGGGTAAGCTTACCATCCAAAGCAACCAAATCCATCCATATCATAGGTATTATACTATTTTTAGATGTGTAAGTAAATTAGTGATCAATTTGGGTTCAATCTAAGCTTAGAGACTTAGATGAACTTAAGATTAGCTTATAAGGAGCTTATGAAACAGTTACAGCTTATTAATCAATGTTTTGTATGAAAGTGAGTTTGTGAAGGAGTAAAATGCATATTAATAAAAACTTGAATTATATTGATGAAAGAGATGATTACAATACTGAAAGTTGAAATTACATTAAGAAAACATTAAGCTAAAACAGTTTTAAAGAAAAATTACAAAAGCTATTTTTTTAAGCTGAAAATTAATCTAATTCCATCCCTCCTGCAGTGTGTGAAGAGGTCTTCTATTTATAAGCTTCATAGGAAGGATCTAGGCTCTCAAGTTGTTAGACGCTCCCCTTTATCTCGTCCCTTCATTCATGCCAATCATTTGATCTCAAGAATTAGCCGTTGGATTGATATTTGATCACACGGATTGCCAGCGTGGCAATCCGTGTGTCAGAGGCTGTGTACTTCTTTTACAAGGGATTTAGTGTAAAATCCTACTTCCATATGTGCTTCTTTAGGATTCCGCGTGTCCTCCTTTGTTTGTTTGGACCAATAGAAGGGTTTGGTGACGTCTAACTTTGCCAGCTCATAGCTTAGTACTCGAATCTTGATGCCACATCATCAATTTGAATTAACCCTTTGGTTTTGACGGGTAATTGATTGAAGAAGATAATGAACAGTAAAAAGGGACTCGCGCCCTTTTTAACTGTATTTGAACGATGGGCTTAGGGTTTATTTTAAAAGGGAATTGGGCCGGATGAGGTTTGGGCTTGGTTATAAGGTTTTAAGGGTTTATAGAAGATAACGACCGTTATCTCTTTATAAAAAGGAGATAACGGTGTTAGGTTTTAGGGACTTATGGTGAAATTTGGTTTAACATTTAGGGCATTTTGAGGATTTTGTCTTTCATTGTTGACTAAGGGTTGACTTTTGATGACCTTTTGCTAGAAACTTTCGGCTCTTGTGCACTCTATCCGTTCTCGTGTCCGTGTTTGTCCGATTTTGACCATTTTCTTGTGATTTTTGCAATATCCGTACCTACACATTCACAAACAACAAAATACACAAATACAAGCATATTTTTACACATTTTGATCATTTAAGGGTCATTTTTGGTATAAAAATGATATGTGATTTCTCACATATCAGTGTGGCATGGGAAATTTGCATACTCTCAAATGGAAATTCAAGTATAACATAAATTGATCTATCGGTTGTAATTACTTGCGTTGGAATGAAGCAGACAAAGTGGACACGTGGCGCAATCTCAATGGTCGATCAATCTTGTAATCCGTGTAACTCATAATGATTGGCTAATAATGCCCCAATCATTGGTGCTCAATTTACATATTCACCCTTCTCTTGCCTATAAGTACCGCTCGCTACCCTTCATTTTAGACATCTAGGAATTTTTTTAGTTGTAGTTTAGTTTTGCTTTTTTTTAGTTTTTAAAGTTTTTGTTTAGCTTATTTAAAAATTCTTTGTACTTGCTTATTTCAAGAGCTTATTCAGGGTTTGTAATAAATATGGTTTGAGCTTAATGGATTTCGTGTTTTTCTTATTTTTCTTAGCTTAATCATTGGTTCGTGCTAGCTTATTAAACAAGCTGTCTTCTCGTGCTTATTTACTCAGCTTATTATTCTCAAAAGTCCTCAAAAGCTTAAAGAACGACTCATATAAGCTTTTCGAGCTCATTCGATTCATTCTCAAACATTTTTAAGAACTTTTCAAAATAATAAGCTCAAATAAGCTCGGATATAGCTTATTATTGTGCTTATATTGTCTTTGTTTTATTATAAGCTCACATTTTCTGATAAAATAAGTTTCTAAATAGCTTATTTGGTTTAGCTTATCAAATAAGTCTCAGCTTATTATGATATAGGTTGTTAAGCTTATTGTTGCTAAGCTAGTGCTTATTCGACTTTAGAGTTTAGTTTTCATTTAGTTTGCCTATTTCGAATTGTTAAAGGCTTATTCTATTTTGAAGTTAGCTTATGGAAATTGTAATCATAGCTTATTTTCATGTTGAGGCTTATTCGTGTGTTAGTTTATTCGAGTGAACTTATTGCGTGACATAATTTGCAAATCTGTGCTCATTTCATGCATTTGAATTGTGGAAATTAGTTTTTTTTTGTTGGGCTTCGTTCTTTTACTAGGTTTTGTTTTGATTAAATTAGGCTTGTATTCGAAGTGGGCTACGTTGTTGGACTGAGGATTGGTAGATATTAGTTTAGACTGCATTTTGGCTATTGTTTGAAGCGTTTTTGGGCCTAGTGTTTAATTACATTTGTGATATTAACTGTTTCTATGAACAGTGTATGTTTTGTGTTGTATTTTTGGTACCAGTCAACTCATGAGGCGTGGAGCTTAAGGATTTATTTAGCTAGACCAAATTTGATTATTTGCTTTAGCTAAATAAATT
>BQNB010119664.1:7013-20774 GCA_026074375.1 Tanacetum coccineum
ATTGGTCCAAAACCCCGGACCGTGGACCGGACCGCGGTCCGGTCGGTCCGGTCCGGTCGGTCCGGTTCGGTCCGGTTTTTCGGTCCGGTCCGGTCCACCGGTCTATTTGCTCAGCCCTAAATCACAGCAATTCAAAACATTAAAAAAAAGGGACTATGAAACTCACCTGATGCTTAGCTTCCCACAAGAATCCAACAAAAGCTTCACAAACACTTCACGGATAATCTAAACAATTAAGCACACAATAAGCTACCATCAATTAGGCATTCAACCCAATATGATGTAACCTCAACTATGATGGATATCTAAGCTATCTACCATAGTTCTATACTTGTTTTAAACCTTTTCCAACTCTTATATACACCATTTATACTTCAATACTACACTTTAAATTTTCTGGATTAGAGCAGAATTTTATACTCACTTACGTCTCCTAAACGTACCACTTAAACACTTCCACAATTCAAACCAAAAATTCACCATGCTACATATATGTCTTATGAACCTCTCCTAGCTCTTCCAAAGTCATTACCCTTTTACAAATACCCTTTAGAAATTCATTAATTCAAAGTGTCTAGAATTCGGCCAGAATCTGACCCCCTAAAAGTATGACGTTAGATAACCCACTTAAACTTCATAACCTACTAAACACTGATTTTGTAAAGACTTTTTGACCCACTTCCCGACCATAAAAACTCCCGAGACCAACTTTGTTGGAAAGTAGACTCTCTGAGGTTATCTCAAGTATGTTGTAAATTATGTATTTGATAATTTATGATTAAGTTATGACCGTTACAAAACTGTCTAATTTTCTGCAGTGAATTAAACAACTAATTCGGGCGATCTAGACCCTAACGCATGATTAAATCACGAAACCTATTGTCTCTGGATCGGTCGAACAATAGGGGATTTAGGGATCCTTTATTTTTGTATTTATAGGCCTCCTAAAAGATATTCTAGATTAACTCTAATTAGGAATTAGACTTGGACTCAAATTTGTTTCCTTTTCTCCCTTGTAAACCAAACCGATCGGCACCCCCCTTTTATTCTTTTTTTTATTAATTACATATTTATTTACAATACCTTAAATTTTAATAAAAACCTTAACTTATTTGACTATACCTTTTTGCTTAAACGAAATTCACTAGACTTTTAAAAATAACTTTTTAACTTTTCATTTTCAACCTAACTTTCCTAAAATAGAATTTTTACATTATTCTTAACTTACCACTTAAAATCTAAACCTATCTTAGATTACTAACACAAAAATACGTATACGTAATAATACTTACACATTTAACACGGAAACGCTCAAATCTCAATAATCATTTCCTTGTCACTCAAAAGTGAACGAAATGAACTTAACCAATTTCACCACTATTCCAATCTCATTGAGATGATCACACTTAGTGGATTGATTACCAATACCTTACATAACCCACATAAACTCATATAAACACACAGAATCACATACACCATTATTGCAACAGGCACATAAGTCAACACTAACGGTTTAACTAACCTGCTCAAATCATGGTTGTCACAGTATTCCCTCCTTTAGGAAATCTCGTCCCGAGATTTAACTAGCCGATTTACCAGCTTGCTCGACGAACAACCGAGGATACTTAGACTTCATATAATCCTTGCGTTCCCAAGTAAACTCAGGACCACGCTTAGAATTCCAGCGAACTTTCACAAGCGATATCTTACTACGTTTTAACCTCTTAACATAACGGTTCATAATCTCTACAGGTTCCTCAACAAAACGAAGAGTTTTGTCAACATTTATCTCATCTAATGGCACATGCAAACTAGCATCCGCCAAACATTTCTTCAAGTTTGACACATGAAATGTATCATGTACTGCACTCAATTCCTCGGGCAACCTTAATCGATAAGCTACATAACCGATCCTTTCAAGAATCTTAAATGGTCTTACATATCTCAATGCTAACTTTCCTTTTTTCCCAAAACGAATTACACCTTTCCAAGGTGATACTTTCAACATTACTCGATCTCCTACTTCAAATTCTAATGGTTTGCGTCTATTGTCAGCATAGCTCTTTTGACGATCTCTCGCTGCTTTTAGTTTCTCCTTTATCAACACAACTTTACCAGTCGTTTCTTGAACCAATTCAGGTCCAATCAAACTACTTTCTCCAATATTAACCCATAAAACATGCGACCTACACTTCCTTCCGTACAAGGCTTCAAACGGAGCACATCTTATACTCGAATGATAACTATTATTGTAAGAAAACTCAGCCAATGGTAGATGAACATCCCAGCTACCACCAAAATCAATTACACATGCCCTCAACATATCCTCTAAGGTCTGAATCGTACGCTCACTTTGTCCATCCGTTTGGGGATGATAAGCCATACTCATATCCAACCTTGTCCCTAAAGCTTTTTGCACAGTCTGCTAGCAATGCGACGTAAATCGTCCATCTCTATATGAGATAATCGACACAGGAACTCCATGTCTTGCGACTATTTCATCAATGTAGATCTTTGCCAATTTCTCAATACTATAGTCTTCTCTTATAGCCAGGAAATAAGCTGACTTAGTCAGTCTATCGACTATAACCCAAATCGTGTCATGCCCACTTTTTGACCTAGGCAACTTAGTGATAAAATCCATAGTGATCTTATCCCACTTCCATTCAGGTATCTCAGGTTGTTGCAGTAAACCCGAAGGCCTTTGATGCTCAGCCTTTACCTTTGAACATGTCAAACACTTACTAACATAAGTAGCAATATCTCTCTTCATTCCCGGCCACCAGTACATATCACGAAGATCATGGTACATCTTACCCGCTCCAGGATACACAGAGTACTTAAACTCGTGAGCTTCATTCATGATCATCGTTCTCACACTTCCTACTAATGGAACCCATATACGGTCCATGAAATACAAACTCTTGCCCTCTTTCTTTTCCATCTGCTGATCTAGGCCATGCAGGTTTTCCATAATTACATTCCCTTGCTTAAGTACCTCACTCTGGGCTGCTTGTATCTTTTCTCTCATTCCAGCCTGGATAGTCACTGCCATGGCCCTTACACGTCTAGGTTTCAACCGCTCCTTCCTACTTAATGCATCAGCCACAACGTTCGTCTTACCAGGATGGTAACGAATCTTGCACTCATAATCACTAAACAGCTCAATCCATCTCCTCTGACGCATATTCATCTCTTTCTGATCGAAAATGTGTTGAAGACTTTTGTGATCCGTATAGATAACACTCTTAGTACCATTCAGATAATGCCTCCAAGTCTTAAGAGCAAACACAACAGCTCCCAATTCCAAATCATGCGTCGTATAGTTCTTCTCATGGGTTTTCAGCTGCCTCGATGCATAAGCAATCACTTTGCCCCTTTGCATGAGTACACAACCTAATCCTTGGTTTGATGCATCACAATAAACCACGAAATCTTCCACTCCATTAGGTAGCGTCAATATTAGTGCATCACACAAGTTATTCTTTAAAGTTTGAAAAGCCTCTTCTTGCTCCACACCTCATACGTACTTCTGATTCTTCTGAGTTAACGAGGTAAGAGGTTTAGCAATTTTGGAAAAGTTTGCAATAAACCGTCGGTAATAACCAGCTAATCCCAAAAATGATCGAATCTCAGAAGGCGTCGTAGGGGTCTTCCAATTCTTTACCGCTTCTATTTTGCTGGGATCCACATGTATACCATTCTGATTGACAACATGACCAAGAAAGTGCACCTCTTGCAACCAGAACTCACACTTGGAGAACTTGGCATACAACTTCTCCTTCCTTAACAATTCCAACACCAAACCCAAATGAACTTCATGGTCCTCCTTCGTCTTCGAGTAGATCAAGATGTCATCGATGAACACAATAACGAACTTATCTAAGTACGGTTTACAAACTCTATTCATCAGATCCATAAAGACTGCAGGTGCATTGGTTAGCCCAAAAGGCATAACCGTAAACTCAAAATGTCCGTATCTCGTTCGAAATGCCGTCTTAGGTATGTCGTCTTCATGCACGCGTAGTTGGTGATAACCTGACCGAAGGTCTATCTTGGAGAAATAACGCGATCCTTGTAGTTGGTCAAATAAATCATCAATCCTCGGAAGAGGATAACGATTCTTAATCGTCAACTTGTTCAGCTCTCTATAATCCAATACACATACGTAGCGAACCATTCTTCTTCTTGACAAAATAGCACTGACCGCTCCCATGGAGAATGAACTAGTCATATGAAACCCTTGTACTTGCAACTCCTATAGCTGCCAGACAATTCTTGCATTTCCAAGGCGCTAGTCGATAAGGAGATTTCGCAACATGCGTCACTCCAAGGAACAAATCTAAGGCGATAACTCCAACTTGTCGTTATGGAGGCAATCCTGCAAGTACTTCTGAAACATCATCTTCAAAATTCACGTACCACAGATAAATGACGCTCAACTTTGGTTCATCCTCCTTTGCACTCTTCAATGCTTTGGTGATTCCTACGGTCCGTTCTCCATGTACCCTAAGGATCCTACCATCCTCCACGGGTATTTCTACTACTTTCAAGACATATTATTCTAGCCTTATAGTTGGAACAACCAATCCAATCCACAATCACTTTCAAAGCTACCATGACTAAGGTATTAACTTTATGCTAAACAGGGAACCTCCTAGTTTCTAGTTTTGCATTCACTGATAATTCCTATCACTTCTACTTTCTTACCATCAGCTACTTCTATCACATAACCTGGATTCACAATACTAGGTCTCACATTATGTAGGGGCGCAAATTCAGTAGATATGAAACTAAAATCGACTCTAGAATCAAATAATACGGTAACAAAGTGATCATTCAGAGAGAACTTTTTGTTTTTTAAAGAACGGGGTTCCGGGTACGGTTTTTGTGTTGACTCGTTTTTGGGTCAAACGAACTCCGTTTTCGGTCTAGTCTTTTTCATTCTTCGTTATTTGTCCCGTAGAGTAGTTTAGAAGTAAAAATTTCTTCGTAGGGTTATTTTTGAAGATTTTAGGTTTTTCCCCCTTTGTTCGGGATTCGTGCTCCCGTTTTTCAGCTTAATTTAGTAATTTTTAGGATTTTCTTAAACGTTTTTATCCGTTATTGTTTAATTTGACTTTTTCACTCTCCCAAATCAATTCCTTCATTCAAACTCAAATCTTCGATTGTACCGATCTTCCATTGCAGCCTCGTTGGGGAATTAACGACCCGGGAATAGTCTATACTGCTTTCGGCTACATTGATTTGTGTTGTTTTTGGTTTTTTTTCTACTATTATATATTTTATTATTTATTATATATATAGTTTGAAAAGAAGAACTAAAAGTAACTAATCAACTACCCTTTCTCAAGGTACCACAGCTGATTGCTTCGTCAGTAAGTATCCCAGCTCTTAGTATTGCATTCTGAATAGTAGTTGGTTGGGTTGCTCGAAGCATTCCTCTAATCTCAGGAGCCAGTCTAGCTATGTACCTCTTAATACGAGATGACTCAGGTGTAACTAAGTGTGGGACCAACTTAGCCAACTCATGAAACCTATCAGTGTAGGCAGCATGATTAGCTCCCACCATCTTGTGATTCCAAAACTCATTCTCTAATTTCTCCATTTCATTACTTGGGCAGAATTCTTCAACCATCAGTGCCTTAAAATTGTTCCATGTCATGGCCATTGCAGCCTTACGTCCTCTTGCTTGGACTTGAGTGTTCCACCAAGTCAAAGCTTTGTTTACTAATGAACTAGCCGCATACCTCACCTTTTGATTCTCTGCACAACCACTATTATCAATCACGTTTTCCATCTTCTTGATCCAACGAGTAAGCACTATCGCGCCTACTTTCCCATCATACTCCTTGGGATTACAAGATTGAAATGCCTTGAAAGTGCATCCGTTGTTCCCACTATTTCCATTTCCACCACCACCATTTCCTCCATTACCGTTATTAGCGTTGTTCACATTGTTAGTCACTTGAGTGACAATCTGAGGAAGAATGGTTTGCAATTGCTGCGCGATAATAGCAGCAATGTCAGGGTTCTCGTTGTTGTTGTTATTGTTGTTGTCGCGTCGACGTGATGGAGCCATTGTCTATAAGATATAAAATTTATATACATTAGACGATATAATAGGGATCATGATCGAATCATACTTCTTAATAACTATATACATACATACAACGCATCAACAATAATCCATGTAATTATACTTGCAAGTCCACCTGTGTTGTGGCGCATGTATAATTATGTTGGCCACCATAATTATAGATGCCCCCTTTCACAGTTGTCTCCCTCCTATGAAGACACTTCATAAAATAAACACACCATATAGCACCTTTTAAAAAAAAATGAAACCAACAATTAACACAAGGAATAATTCTAATAATCACTTTTATTATTAATACTCAGAATCCAAACATCGAAAATAACATTCCTAACATGGCTCCAAACGTCGAAAGAAAGAAAAACAAGCTAAAACATATTAATTACTTAGAATAATATGGGCAGTTACGAGATGCGCGGTCATGATCAGCTTTAGTTGTCTTCTTCCACACAGGTTTACTACTTGCGGTGGACTCAAGGTCCGAGTCTACTTCATTCCTCTCAACTTCTTCCTCATCTTCTATCAACCATCCATTCATGTTACCCTTTGGCTGAGGTAGTCGATGTGGTGCAAACTCATTCATGGGATTTCCTTGTTGAAGTTGTGGGTGATCCACAAATCCATACAGGTCATGTCTTCTAGGTTGTTCCACCGGCTCTTCTTCAGACATTTCATAATCTTGAAATTTTCCAGGAACTCTGGTGATAGTGCCATCTTTGGTAATTATCTTTGTTTTAATTTCCTCAACTGTTTATCTATCAACTTCCTTCAAGGTCATCTTCTCTTCGACTCTACACGACCACATGGCAATAGGAATTCGGATCTTGCGATTACACCGCTTGCTATTCTGAATCCTTTTACACCCAGTTGCGAAAGCAACTGAATCATGGTACTTTCTACGAATAGGGGGAAACATACTATAATAGACCACAAAACATAGTCTATATCAGGATATGGATCTTAAAATAACAAAGAAAAACTCAACTTATATATATAGTATATAGTATAATATACTTTATGAAACTTAGGGAAAATAAGCATAATAGGTATATACTTACACATAAGCCCTAAATGCATCTATATGAGGGACCCTTAAGCTATAGTCTAGGCTCAACCACCTAGTTCTCTATAACCATAGGCTCTAATACCAATCTGTCACACCCCGCCAAGGCGGAAACACGAGGCGTAACATCATGGATATCATCACAACACAATGGTGTCAACAATAGAGAAACACTAAATGCATAACTAAGTAATAAAGACACAATGTGTCATGACAATACCAAAAACCAAAAGAACGACATCTTGTATTAATGAAAAAGGGTCTCACTAATACAAGAACAATATCTCACGATCCTAATAAAATCAAAATAACATTCAACAAAATCTTGCAACAAACATAAAAAAACTCAGGAGCGAACCCCAATGCAATCCTAGCGGTCATTCTAGCCACCTATCTTAACCTCAGTATTCTCATGAAGCTCACCTGAAAATGATGCTTAAAAATGTCAACACAACGGTTGGTGAGAGTCATAGGTTTAAGACACGCAAAACAAACCTTTAAATCCAATTATTGTGATAAATAAAACATAACATAGCAGGACATACATCGCACTATCATACAAGCTAACATGCAATTACATCAATCCACATTGAGACGTTCACGCTTAATCCTCACACAAAACATAACAACAATGAGACGATCATGCTCACTCAAACAACTCACAGTAATAAGACGATCACGCTTACTACCAATCAAATCCATAAATGCCATGAGACGATCACGCTCAAGCACAACAATTCATACCATAAAAGCAAGTAGCACATAACATACAATAGTCACGTATAGCCCATGCATCATTTAAATCACATTATCACAGTAACTAAAACATTTCAAAACCTCTTTGCATCATTTTCACCCCAAGAAAACATAAGAAAAAGGGGCTATGAAACTCACCTGATGCTTAGCTTCCCAAAAGAATCCAACAAAAGCTTCACAAACACTTCACGGATAATCTAAACAATTAAGCACACAATAAGCTACCATCAATTAGGCATTCAACCCAATATGATGTAACCTCAACTATGATGGATATCTAAGCTATCTACCATAGTTCTATACTTGATTTAACCCTTTTCCAACTCCTACATATGCCATTTACACTTCAATGCTACACTTTAAATTTTCTGGTTTTGAGCAGAATTTTATACTCACTTACGCGTCCTAAACGTACCACTTAAACACTTCCACAATTCAAACCAAAATTCACCATGCTACATATATGTCTTATGAACCTCTCCTAGCTCTCCCAAAGTCATTACCCTTTTACAAATACCCTTTAGAAATTCATTAATCCAAAGTGTCCAGAATTCGTCCAGAATCTGACCCCCTAAAAGTATGACACTAGATGACCACTTTAGACCTCATTATATGCTTAGAAAAAATTCAGGGGTCACACAAGTTTTACACACTGGTTTTGTAACGACCTTTTGACCCACTTCCCGACAATAAAAACTCACGAGACCAACTTTGCTGGAAAGTAAACTCTTTGAGGTTATCTCTAGTATGTTGTAAATTGTTTATATGATAATTTATGATTGAGTTATACCGGTAACAAAACAGCCTAACTTTCGCAGTGATGTAAACAAATTAAAATTCGGGCGATCTAACCATAACGCTGATCAAATCACAAACCAATTGAACCAATGATCACACAATCAATCATTAAAAACTATAAACTTCAAAAAATTAAAGACCCTAATTTTATTTTTCAGATAAAACATAATCCATCATACTTAGCTTACAATAATTAAAATAAGAACTAGAATTAAACAAAAAATTAGAAAATACCTTAAACCCTAAAAATTTTCTTCTTTTTTTTCTCTCTGGATGGGTCGAACAATAGGGGATTTAGGGATCCTTTATTTTTGTATTTATAGGCCTCCTAAAAGATATTCTATATTTACTTTAATTAGAATTTGTTTCCTAATACAATTCTTTTTTTTCTTTTCTTTTTTTTCTTTTATTCGGCCTCTAGCCCCTTTGTATATTTTTATCATATTTTTTTCTAATATTATTTATATAATTACTTATTTTCTTAAATTTTATAAAAACCTTACAAATTTGACTTAACCTTATTTGATTAAACGAAATTCACTTAGACTTTTAAAATAACTTTGAACTTTTCATTTTTCAACCTAACTTTCCTAAAATAGAATTTTTAATTTTTTAACTGTACCCTTAAAACTAAACCTTCTTAGATTACAAACACAAAAATACGTATACGTTAATAATACTTAATACATTTAACACGAAACGCTCAATCTTAATAATCATTTCTGTCACTCAAAAGTGAACTAAATGAACTAAACCAATTTCATCACTATTCAATCTCATTAAGATATCACACTGAGTGGATCGATTATCAATACCTCACTAACCCACATAAAATCATAGAAACACACAGAATCACATACTCCATATATTGCAACAGGCACATTAATCAAATACTACAGTTTAACTAACTGCTCAAAAATTATATGTATTGTCACATGTTCTGAGTGTTTTTCATCTTCCTATTTCGTGAGGTGTTAGTTGTGTACTTGTAAATAGATTAAATAAATGCTTAAACGAAAAAACCTAAATAACATTTTTTATAAACTTTTAAAGGCTACTTGAGGACAAGTAGGATTCAAGTGGGAGGATATTTGATGACACAAAATAACGTCTATTTTATAGCATCATTTATCCCATGTAATTAACCTATTTTATATAATTATTGCAAAGAATTATTACTTAATCATTCAGATTTGAGAATTGCAGTAATTATGGAGTACTTGGTGAAGATTGACTAAAAGGCACGTATTCTGGAGCTTAAACAAAGATATTTTGAAGATTACTGTTCTGACAACCAATACGCCGCCAGGGAAGATACGGTGTATCTGTGCCTGCAATCACCAAAGACCACGAAGGAAACAAGACCAATACGCCGTATCCAGGAAAGGCAATACGCCGTATTCAAGCTATACGGGAATAAAATATTCTGTAGATATAAAACGTGGTCCCTACTCCAAGAAACCCCCAATACTCCGTATACAAGACATTGGATACGCCATATCGATACCGACTTCAGACCTTATAAATAGAAAATTCAACAACGAGTTTTGAGTGTGCTAAATCATATTCTCGATACCTAAACCATAAAAGTCGATTTTCAGAGGAGAAAAAGAGCAGAAGAGGTCGAGCAACGCGATTAATTCCATAGGAGACAACGTGTAATTTCTTATACTTTCGTAATCGTTTAATTTTTGGTATCATTCGTTAACTCGGTTAGTTTACCTTGGCTAAATCATTACTTTTGTATTAATTATGATGTTTGAAGGCTAATACCTTTGGGTATTAGCCATTGTTATGAAGATCTTAATGTTTGGTTTGTTTATCTCGATTTCTTAATTTATCGTTGAATTGCTTGTTTATGTTTATCAATTCATACTTGTTTACATGCTTAAGTATGCGACCTATCATTCAACTAGGTCTAGTCCTACATATTTATTGCGCTGCAACTTTGGTGTTGTTTGGGTGTAGGCTAAGAGTCCGGGATAGCTCTCCATATTATAATTTATATATCTAGAATCATAGGATCACAAATATTGACCTATCCTTGCCTTTAGTTTAGTGAGCTTAGTTGAGCCATAAGGTGACCTTGGTATCAACGAGTACGTTCTTATTCCATTGGTATGGACTCGGATAGTGGACTACTAGTATATAAAGAGCCATTAAGCTGTAAGTGGGTAAAGTCTCTATGAGCTAGGGTTTAACAAGATCACCATTTCCTTAATCCCTAAGATAGATTATAATCAACAAATAAGGATCCTTTACGCGGATGCGTTTAATTATGACATAATTCTTTGTGTCTTGGTCTTAGGAAGAAGTAACGCCTAAGTCTTAAGAATGATATGCCGCCTCGAGATAAGTAATCATTGCACTAATAAACAAACCAACATTCTGATTGGATTAATAATGGTTAATACAGTTTTCTTATATTTGGCTAGACCGCTCTTTTATCTTCTGTTAATTTGCTTGCGTGTGTTTTAGTGTCTTGAATTGGTTTTAGTCACCACCAAACCCGTGCCAGTCTCTCAGACTAAACCCCCCCTTATCCATTAGATTTAGGATTAACATAGGTTTAGCATAGGTTTAGCATAGATTAGACTAACTTAGATTAGAAAAACCAAAGTATTAATAAATTGAAAGTGTTCCTGGCTCTTAGTGATAGACACCTTACTTACCACGAAACTCCTACCGACCGGGTACACTACCCGTTAAAGTGTTGTTTTTGGTTAAGTCGGCAAAATATAAATTTAAAACTTGAATCATAATTTAACACCACACAACGACACATCAACATTGTATCTAAGTAATCCAATTGTATATAAGTAAAGAAAATAATAAAAAAATCCTCAATTATCAATTTAGTTTCATCATGAACCCTAGACTCAATTGAAAGAAAAAGAGATAAATTAAATACAATTGATGATGTTGATGATGTTAGGAATGATTGTATGTGTTGATTTTATCTTCAATTTAAGTTTTAATGGTTTATTTTGAGTTTTTGGGTTGGTTTGTTCATGTTCTCCTCTGCAGCAAAAGGAAGGGGGTGTTTGGTTTTGTGTTTTGAAAATTTTGACTAAGTGTAAAAAATTTGGTATCTGCTGGTGGCAGTCCCTTATTGATTAGGGGGCCGGTCGAAAAAGGTGTGGGGCCGCCTGAGAAATGGGGGCCGCACTCAGTACGAGTTTTTGGACTTTTTAAAATTTTGACACGAATTTGTAAGGAAGAGTGACTAATTAATTTGCATTTCGTGAATTAAAAATATCTAACTAGTTTCAGATGAAATAGTTAAATTGTCACGACGAGGAATGGAACGCGGTCTAGAATTGAGACTAGAAGAAAGGAGAAGCGGACTAACACGGTTTATGGAATGTGTTTCGTCATTCCTAAACCAAGACGTAGATAGTTAAACGATTTACGTTTAAGGGGTTTAGTAAGAATGTAGGCGATATTGTCGACGGACGGCACTTTTTTGATTAAGATATGTCCGTTCTGAACATTATCATGAAGAAAGTGGTGACGTATCTTGATGTATTTAGTACGAGAGTGTTGCACCGGGTTTTTGCTAAGGTCAATCGCGCCTTTGTTGTCGCACATGATCAGAACATCGTCGAGTCGTACGTCGTAGTTGATGAGAGCTTGTTTCATCCATAGTGCTTGTTGACATGCCTTTCTGGCGCTTACGTATTCGGCTTCGGTAGTAGATATAGCAATAGCGGTTTGTTTCTTTGAGAACCAAGATGTCAAACAACGTCCCACAAACGTACAAATACCGCTAGTGCTCTTTCGGTCTACATAATCTCCTGCATGATCAGAATCGACATATACTACAGTTTCTATGCCGGTCCCCTTAGGATACCATAATCTTAAGTGCGTAATGCCTTTAATGTATCGGAAGATACGCTTAACTGCTTCAAGGTGAGAGGTTTTGGGAGCCTCTTAGAAGCGGGCACAAAGGCAGACACTAAACATGATATCGGGCCTACTTGTCGTTAGGTATAATAAACTACCTATCATGCCTCGATACATGGCACTATCTACTGACTCACACTCTTCGTCTTTCGTGAGTTTAGTATCGGAGGACATGGGGGGTTTTCATTAGTTTAGAATCTTCTAAGCCAAATTTCTTAAGCATTTCTTTAATATATTTAGATTGATTGAAGAAAATACCATCTTCCATTTGTTTTATTTGTAATCTAAGGAAGAAGTTAAGTTTACCCATCATGCTTGATGCGGTTGTCGCAAGGGACTTCTGTTGGAAACACAAAAAGTGTCGGTCACTTCCAAGTTGTAACAGTCTTAGCTCGTAGTTTATGTAATGATTAGATTAGTAATCTAGTCCGGCCCAAGACCCATGGGAAGCCCATCATAACCCATGGGCCGGCCTATAGGACCTATATAAGCCCCTCTCCTAGCCTTGGAGAGGGTTGGTTGTTCCATTTGTAACATTTCATCATAATACACTTCATCCATTCCATCCATTCTCTATCTCTAACATCACAACCCACATCTCACTCTTGTTCTTGGTTTGATCATAAGATTACTAGAATTCTACAATTGGTATCAAGAGCCATGGAGTGGTGTGTTTAGTTTTTGTGTTTGATTTGTGTTCAAAAACCTTTACAAAGAGCAAAATAGTGATTCAAATTTTTTGGCTTAAAAACCTTAAAGTTTTCATTTTTATTGTTCCTATAGGGTTAGTAACACTAGTTGTACCAGAATTTTTTGCTAAAAACCATTGAAAATAGTATTTTTTTGAGTTTTGAAGATTTGAGTTTCGTAGTAGTTGGGACCGAACGAGTTGGACCGAACAAGGAAACCGAACAAGTCAACCGAACTAGCATATTCTAGTTTGAACCGAACGAGCATTACTCAAGTTGGAACCGAACGAGTTCCTTCCTAGTGACAACCGAACGAGTTCTTTCCTAGTGACAACCGAACGAGTTCTTTCCTAGTGACAACCGAACGAGGAGGACCGAACGAGGAGGACCGAACGAGTAGGACCGAACTAGCTAATTTTTGTCAACCGAACTAGTGAAACCAAATTAAGTTT
>BQNB010119665.1:2914-20774 GCA_026074375.1 Tanacetum coccineum
TCGGGTGTAAACCAATGTCCGTCTTGATGCATACTTGAGACGTCGAGAGATGTTGATGCATGTATGCATTGATGATTTGGGATTACGAGTAACTTGCGCACTTTACGTTACGTATTACAAGTCACATGTTTGTCATCACCAAAACATAAAGAGATCGTATAGATTAAATATCGTAATATTTGCACTAACATCTAATTTGCCACTGCGGCCTATAAGTTGACTATCAAAACGGGTGTCCTACAATTCCTACTCACATGGCCAACAATCTTGTAGTTATTGCACTTCACAGTGTATGGTCCAGTGTGGTGCAACTTACGTTTGTTGTGGAAGGGAAATTTTGCTACTTATGCGTTCTTGTAATTTGGTTTAGCAATGTAAGCTCTCATGGCTTTTTGTCATTTATTTTGTTGTTGGAATTTCTTACTACATTGGTTTCCTAACGTACGACCTAATCCATTTAGTCGCGAGCCAAGTGGATTCTTTCCTCATAGACAATATTAGCTTCGATAGCATTAGCAATTCGTTGGGTGATTGCAGTAAAATAATATATATATAAGTATGGAAAATTACCAAACTACCCTTGAGGACAAAGGAAGTAAGGAAAATTCTCACAAATATATATAATACGTATATTAACCGGGAAGTATGATTCCCGGGTCGTTATCCCCAACGATTTGTGAAATTGAAACTCCGTTCGTTTTTGGACAATGATTTGAATTGGTTCAAAGATTGAGTTGATTATCTATATCTACTAATTAAAAACAATAATTAAGACAAGCAAATGATAACAATTAAGCATAAAAACCAATAACGGGATCGAAGAAAATGCGACAAATAAGCAACTATGATGAAATTAAAGCCTATGGATGCAAATTTAATTTCTAAGCCTAAATTAAGATTAAAGAAAAATTTAAGGAAAAGAAAATTATTATTTTTATTATTTTTGAATTTATTATGAATTAAAAACTAATTTAATGATTAAAAATCCTAGAAAATAACAAATTAATCCTAAAAATTATAAAAAATGATTTTTAACTTTAGAAAAATCTAAGAAATGATAAAAATTAAGAAAACTATTTTTAACTATTTTTTATATTAAAATCCTATTTTTAAAACTAAATTAAAAAGCCTAAAAATGAAATTAAAAATCTAAAAGTGTCAAAAATGATTTTAATTAATGTAAACATAAAAGTATTTATTTTAAAACTAAAAACTATTTTTTTGTATTTTTCTAAAAACTTTTTCTATTTTTTATGGCTTTTCTAAAATTTTAAACTAAGAAAAATGATAAAAATTAAACTATTAATGAGAAAAATCACTAAAAATGCTGAATGATGTGAGGAACAAGAGAAAAGTAAAAGCAAATGCCCAGCTTATCTAATAAGCTGGGAAATGACCTAAAAGAGCTACGGCTTATTTTTAAGACTAAAAACTAAAATGTGTATAACACATGAAAGGAAGTCCTAATGGATGAGCTATTGTAGCATATTGGTAAGGTCTGTGGGTTTGTGAAGGCAAGGTCGTGGGTTCGAGTCCCAGCCTCAACTTTTTTAATTTTTGTTTTATTTTTGAAAAACTTAAAAAGCAAAACTGAAGATAAGCTATGAACTAAGATTTTTTGTGAAAACAATAATTTTAAAAGATGACAAATAAGCTAGAAATGCTTAACAAAATAGACAGAAAAACTTGAAACTTATTTTTGGCTTTTTTTAGATTTTAAGAACTCTAATATGAATTAAGCTACACTAAATGAACAATGAGCTGATTTTCCTACCCTCACAAGCTATAATGAACAGAAATAAGCACGAAGTGACAATCCATAAACTGAAATGCACAAATAAGCATTTGTAGAAAACTTTTAAACCAAACAGTCCTTAAGGCACTTTTGAGCTTATATTTAAGTACTCTAATGAAAACTTAAGACCAAATGGCTTAATGAAGCTTAAACTATGACCTACTAGCTACTTAGGAATGCTTTTGAAAAGGAGTTTGGAAATCAATTGCTTAATGAAAAAGCCTTTTTAAATTAGTCGATTAGTACACATGTTGACTTACTTTGAAAAGAAGATAACACCATTATTGAGATTAAATTCGTTGCTGATAAAATAAAATTTTCTAAAAAAGATTTATATTTTTTTGATTATTTTTCTATTTTTTATGATTTTTTAAAGTTTTTAATTAAAATAAATGTTTAAAAATACTAAACTAATTATAAAAATTCTGAAAAAATTATGGAAAATAGCTTGAACTAAATAGAACCTAGAAAAAATAAGCTTGATTACACAGCTTATCGAATAAGCTGTGTAAAAAGCTATAACAGCCTATTAGCTTAAAATGGAGAAAATGTGTACTAATAATAAATTTTGCAAAGGTATAATGAAAAAGTCCCTAGGGCACGATGGTAGTGGTGTATGGTGTGTGTTGTTTATAAGGGTTGAAGGTGTTGAGGTCGGGGGGTTCGAGTCTTGCTTACCCCCGATTTCCACCTTCCCTTTTTTTTTGAAAACTTTTAAAAGCAAAGTTGTAGAAAAGCTAAAAATAAGCACTTTTAATAAAAGAAACTTTTTATGAAAAGCACTTATCAAGCTGTAAAACAGCTTAAAAGACAAGAAAAACTCTTAAAACTATTTTTTTACTTTTTGGCTTTTTATCTAAAATTTACAACTTAAAAAGCTAACAAGGACTTAATAAGCTACAAACTAACTATTTCTAACCTAATAAGCTATTTTAAGTAAAAATTAAGCTAAAACTTAAAAGCAATAAGCTATAAAATCCTAATAAGCACTTAACTAGATTTAGAGCCAAAGAGTTCCTTAAGCTCACTTTTGAGCTTAATTTCAAGCTAACAAATGCAGAGCTTTAGCAGGTAAGCAAAATAAGCAAATTATAAGCTAAAAATTAAGAAAGAAATGGAAATAGCAACTTACAATAAGCCTTAGCTTAACAAAGGCTTGACAAGCTCGTGGAGCTACTCTACAAGCTCCAGCTTATCCTTGGTTAAGCTGGTAGAGGTCCTGGAAGCTCATCCTTTTCTAGCTTCCCTTCCAAAAAGCTTAATTCGTCCATATCATAGGTATTTAAGCTAATTTTAAAGTTACAGTAGATTAAGGCTTTATTGAGCTCAAATCCAAGCTTAAAGACTTAGATGAGCTAGAGATAAGATTGTTTACAAGCTTATGAGTAGTTTGAAAGCTTATAGAACAGTTTAATAAAGCTTTTGGAAACAGGTGAACATAATAAGCAAGAACAGATTTTATTTAGTAAACTAAAATTTCATTGATATTCAAAACAGATTACAAATTATTGAAAAACAAGATTACATTTAAAAATTAAGCTAAATTACATTATAAGCTAAAATCTATAATCTAATTTTTAAACTACTCCTAGATATTTCTTGTGAGTGATATAGGCTTCTATTTATAGGCCTGGATGAAGCTTCTAGGTCCTTTATACGCTTCCATCAATCCTGTCCCTTGAATCTTAGCAATCATTGGATACCATCTTTGAGCCGTTGGATTAGATTGAGGAGCACACGGATTACCAGCGTGGCATTCCGTATGTCAGGCCTCGTGTGCTTGTTTTGCACTCATTATAGTGCAAATAATCCATTCCCCTTGTGTTTCTTCTCATGCTCGCGTGTCTTCTCTTTTGGGAATTCGCCAATCAAAGCTCTTCAATGTTTTATGGTGCTGACTTGTACCTTGCTACCTGAATTAATGAGCCACGTCCTTAATTTGAATTTACCATTTGTTTTAAGTAAGGTAAAATGCGAAGACGATGATAAATAGTAAACTTCCTTTCACGCCTTTATTAACTGTATAAGTGGGGGTGTTTGACTGAGGCTCATAGGGATTTGACTTGGGCTTGGGGTTTTTTTAGTTAAAAGGTTGGGCCGGTTTTGGGTTATATAAGAGTTAACGGGTGTTAACTCTTTATAAATTAAAGAGTTAACATCGTTAGGGTTTAGGGACTATTTTTGCTATTTGGTTTTTTTTAGGGACTGATTTGGTATTTTTGGGTTTTGTCATTTAGTGAGTTGACGTTGGTGGACTAAAGGTTCACTGGAGTTTACTTTTGACCTTTCTTGCTATCAAATCCTCGGCTCTTGTACACTCTTTTCAGTCTCGTGTCCGTGATTGCCCGGTTTTGACCGTTTTCTTGAGATTTTTGCATTATCCTTACCTACATAATTACAAGTGATTTTTGCAATATCGTACATACACAATCACAAGTACAAAAACAAGCAATTTACAAGCATTTGAAGCATTTAAATTTTGTCCTTTAGGGGTATTTTTGATATAAAACGGATATGTGTTTTCACACATATCAAAATTCCTTAAACTAAGCGATTGCGTGTCCTCACGCAATATTATATGCTCTATAACCAAATACCTCAAAACTTCCCCAAACTAAATTTTTAAAAAGTAGCAAAGACTTTCATGGAGAAAATTAAGAAATCACAAGCTATAAAACACCCAATTTTCCCATTTTTATAAAACTTTTTCATTTTTTTTAATAGCTAGGATATATTGATTCATTATTTTCGATAAACAATTAGGTGACTCATAGAACAAGATGCATTTCGATATGAGAATGCCCCAAAAAGGATAAATTCCACCGTCTTCATCCCCCACCTTGACGGATTTCACTTGCTCCAAACCAGCTTTTAAAACGAAATCACAGCTAAATATCAGTAAAGATGCTAACACTACTCATATTTGCAACTTGTGAACTTTTTACTCCCGACATTTATTATATCTTAGATGAGTGTGCTATTTTGAATTTCAACCATGCATCAACGTTTTGCAAAATACTATGCTTTACATTCCACCCAAGAATAATGAGTTTGAAGGCGAGATCATCCTATGTAGCGACTTTCGTCTCGGCACATCCTAACTTTGCGGCTAAGTGACCAGGCTTTTGACACCCCACAGAGACTAGTATCGGGACTCACGGACCTTAGGTTTCAAAAACTCTCAGGTTTCCCGTATATACATAGCTTTAAAATAGAATAGTCATAGTTCAAAAGCATATTTGAATTTAACAAAAAGAAATTTATTTATTAATTTAAACTTAATATTAAACATTTATGCAATTGTAACCCTCGACCTTTTAGAAGGCTGCAACATCGGTTGTGAGCCGGCAAGAGGTAGTAAACTTTTATCAGCCCACAACTTTTATTATTATTCTATTTTTATTTTTTCATTATTTCATTCATCATCATTTTTTAGGAAGACTTCTTTTTGAAAAATTCAAGTATAAATTTGAACTAAGACTAAAATTTTTGCTATATATTACATAAAAAAAATTGTTGATTTAAGTTTAATCTCCAAAAACAGCACGTATATTAATCCGGTTAAGAGCTTATGGGAGAAAAAGCAACAAGTTACATACATGAGCTCTTAAGATTTCCAACTAATCCTTGTTTAGCATCCCACTCATACTTAACTCTATCATTTTTCGTTCTTCGCGAATTTCCGCGAACGCTTAGCCTAAAAGTTAAGAAACAAGCTAGAGCTCAACACGCTCGATCGGGTCAAAATCTACTCTTATTCTACCCAGCAGGAAAGTCAAAATTGTGACAAAAACACTTATTTTATTTTTGAAAATTTTAAAAAATTTCAAAATTTTGAAAATTTTTGTGAGAAACGGGGTACGTGAGAACAACAGGCAAAAGTAGGCAAGATCATATCGAAGATATACTACCCCATACTAAAATCAAACATTGTCCTCAATGTTTCCTAGCCTAAGACTTAAAAACCCCATACTAGAACTCAAAAAGGTCGAATGCATAACTCAAGCCTGAAGAAAGTATCACAAAAATCTCTAGCCGTTTATAAAGTGTGCTAAAAGATAAATGTTAGTCGATAATAATCTTTAGGATATCGGATTTCCCTAAACTAATGGCAAGCAAAGGCTAGGAAGCTCGAGTGGACCGGGACAAAACACCGAACATGAGAGACTTCAGAAAATTTGGGTTCATCCTGCAATCAATCACAACAAACAACAAACACAAAGATCGGAAGAGTACAAGCCTCCTCACATCACAATAGAAATAAGAAAGAAAATAGAAAATGGATAAGCATGGGGTGCCTCCCACGAAACGCTTTGTTTTAGGTAACCGAGTCACATAGCTTGACTCGATCCCCAAATTTATTCGTCCTTAGGGAAAGTAAATGGAAGAGAAAATCTCAATCAGGCCTCTTCCAAAGTAATGCTTTACACGATGACCCATTCACGATTTAATGTTTGGAACCCATCAGTTGAAATAAACTCAACGGTTCCGTATGGATATAACTTTTGGTTTGGATGGTTTGAAAGGTTCCTGCCAGCTGAGTTTTAGCTTTCCCAAGATATCTAAGACGGAGTTGAAGAGTAAAAACTCGATCACCAACATTAAAATGCGGTTTTTTTTTCTGGATCTTGGAGTCGTGTAGCTTTTCTTGTCCTTCTTTTTTATTCAAAGAATTTCATAAGTGATCACGAAACTCATTAAGTTAATTAAGTTGAAGCTTTTTTTTTTTTTTTTTTTTTTTTTTTTTTTTTTTTTTTTTTTTTTTTTTTTTTTTTTTTTTTTTTTTTTTTTTTTTTTTTCTTTTTTTTTTTTTTTTTTATTTTTTTTTTTTTTTTTTTTTTTTTTTTTTTTTGTTTTTTTTTTTTTTTTTTTTGGTGATCACCCGCGGTTTTAAGATCGAAATTAGCATGTTTCAAAGCCCAATATGCTTTATGCTCTAATTCGATAGGTAAATGGCAAGACTTCTCGATACTGACTTATAAGGCGTACAACCAATTGGTGTCTTAAAAGCGGTATGAAATGCCCACAAAGCGTCATTTAGTTTGTCGGACCATGAGGCACGGTTTTCTCCAATCGTCCTTTCTAGAATACGTTTTAAACCACGATTGGACACCTCCACTTGACCGCTCGTTTGAGGGTGATAAGCGGTAGCAAGACGATGAGTGACCCCATACTTAGACATTACTTTAGCAAATTGATCATTACAAAAATGGGTCCCATGATCGCTTATAATAGCTCTAGGTGTTCCAAATCGGGCAAAAAGAGATTTCAAAAACTTAACTACAACACGAGCATCATTTGTGGGGAGCGCCTTTGCTTCAACCCATTTTGAAAGATAATCAACGGCTACGAGGATGTATTTATTCCCATGTGAAGATGGGAATGGTCCCATAAAATCAATACCCCATACATCAAAGATTTCACAAACTTGAATAGCGTTTTGAGGCATCTAATCTCCTTGTGAAATTTTGCCTTGTCTTTGACACGTATCATAAGATTTGATAATCGTATGGGCATCTCGATATATGGTTGGCCAAAAGAAACCGGCATCAAATACTTTTCAAGAGGTGAGATTGACACTATGATGGCCCCTGGTGGGTCCTTCATGACAAGCTTTGAGGATGTCAAGAGCTTCTTGCCCATGCACACACCGTCGAATGATTTGATCTGCACAAATACGAAAAAATAGGGATCGTCCCAGAAATAATGTTTAACGTCCTTGAAAAACTTCTTCTTTTGTTGAGTTGTCATTCCTTTGATGATAAAATTCCCCGCATGGTAATTTGCATAGTCCGCAAACCATGAGGTACTCTCACTAGCTATCGCACCAAGAGTTTCTAAAGGAAAATGTTCATTTATGTCTTTGTTTTCTAACACATCCTTATGAGGATTCTTAAGTCTCGATAAATGATCAGCCGCGAGGTTCTCACTTCCTTTTTTTTTATCACGGATGGTGATATCAAATTCTTGTAGGAGAAGAACCCACCGGAGCAACCTCGGCTTAGCGTCTTGTTTGTTCATAAGGTATTTTAAAGCCGAGTGATCCGTATACACTATGCTTTTAGATAAGACAAGATGTGGCCGAAACTTTTCAAAAGCATACACAACGGTAAGCATTTCCTTTTCCGTGATAGTGTAATGAATTTTAGCTTCTGTCATTGTCTTACTAGCATAATGTATAGGCTGAAAGTGCTTCGTCTTTCGTTGTCCTAAAACCGCACCAATCGAGAAATCACTTGCATCACACATGAGTTCGAATCGGTACGTTCTTCACAAATCAGGGACATCTAAGATCTAGCGCTTCGGTATGCTTCTCTTTTATAAGTCGGAAAAGCATCAATAAATCCTTAGAAAAACCACAAACGTGTTTCCTTCTCAAGAAGGAGAGTCATTGGTCTAGCTATATTTTGGAAATTCTTGGACTCAAAACGACGGTAAAATCCTGCATGAACTAAGGATACTCCTAACACATTTTACGGTAGTAGGGTGCTGGTAGCTTAGCGATAATATCCTCTTCCGAGTCAAAATCACTTTCAATACCCGGTGGTATCGAATCATCTGGTCCGGAAAATATATCGATCTCTTCCCTATTGGAGTCACTATCCTCAACGAGGGTAGTAGATGAGGGAAGAGACTCGATAATTGTATGAAAATTTTCCGGTGACTGGGAAAAAGAATTACCGCAAAGCAACGACATTCGATTGATATAATCCTCGTGCTCTCTATAAATTCTTAGAGGAATCGTGATAAGTTCACCAGTGAACTCATGGTGGAAAGGATCACTCTTGGGAGAAAAAGTTATCAAAGGTTCATTCTCTGGTTCATTATGGGTAGTATCATCACTAAGCAAACTCTCAAGATAGGTTACGTCCCCTTCCGAGTCATAATAACCTTCAATATACGTAGGAACTTCGACAGCTAGAAAAGTATCAATCTCATCATTATCACCCCCTAGATCAAAACATTCAGCCTCATCAATTAGAGCATCGTACAAAATTCTTTTCCAATCATTCGTTTTATATTCCAAATCAAATAAATCATCATTCTTTTCGAAAGGTGGATCATTGATGAATCCCTCGAGAATGGAAGCAACGCTTTTTAAATGAGTAGACGGATCATGGTGAAGTAGAAATTCAAGGCCATCTCCTGGAGTAAGACACTCATCTTTGTTAGAATCAGAAGGAGGTGTGACTAGGAAAGTCGACTTATCAAGGATAGAATCATAAGAATCCTTGCACTCGATGTCCTCTAATACTTCATCAAAAAGAGGGTTTATGGTACTAGAGTTGAAATTGACATCAAATTCGAAAAGAGGGTTAGAGAAAGTCACGGAATCATCACGTGGATCTTTGATGGAAGAGAAATCATCACACAAAGGTAAAACGTTCTTACTATCACTCCTGGATGTATCCTTGGATTCTCTTGGGATTGGGACAATTTCCTCAGTACTAAAAGTACTAAGGTGCTCGTCCCCCATTATGAGAGAATCCTTAGGCTCAATAGATGGTAACGTGGATGTGATTGCAAAAACCGAAGAAACTTGAGGAGGTTTGTTTGAATGAAAAATGCTCTCCTTGAAAATAACTTTAAAATTCTTCAAACAAGGTGTAATACGAGTTTGGCGTTTAGCCGTCGGCTCTGCAAGATTCTTCACTTCCTGCTTTTCTTTTTCATTGTTGACATCTTCCGATGGAGGCAAGCAAACTAGAGCGGGTTCGTTGGTAAACTTTTTGAAACTATCCTTGCATGTGTCATTAACCATTTTAATTGACTCGTTTACATGCTTTTGAGGATGTTTTGACGTGCCATTGACATGAAAAGTTATTTGTTCATTTCCGTCCCTTAAAACAAGCTCTCCTTCGTATACATCAATTAAAGCACGACTGGTTCTCAAAAAGGATCTCCCAAGTATGAGAGGAACTCGAGGATCGGCTTCAAAATCAACAACAACAAAGTCAGTAGGAAAATGGAAATTCCCAACTTTGATAAAAATATCTTCGGCGAGTCCTTTAGGACGAGTAATCGATCGGTCCGCTAACTCTAAAGTCATCCGAGTTGGTGTAAGATCAGGCAGAGAAAGCTTTTTCCAAATAGAAAGTGGCATAAGATTTATGCTCGCGCCAAGATCGGCCAAGGCGTGACATACATCCATTCCTGGGAAATTACATGGAATAAGAAACTTGCCGGGATCTCCAAGCTTTTCGGGAAGCTTTTTGAGGAGCATCGCCGAGCAATTCTCGTTCAACGGTATCTTAGCTAACTCAAGCAACTTTTCCTTATTCATGAGCAAACTCTTAATCGTAGGAGCAAATCTTGGCATCAAAAGTAAAGCATCCGCGAAACTAATGTCGAAGCGCAAATCTTGAAAGATTTGGAAGATCTTCTCCATTTGATTCGAAGCTTTGTCACGGGACTTTTGATCATCACGTCGTGAAGGATATGGAATATTTGGCTTAGGTAAACTCTTCGGAATATCGGATTCCGGAATGGGAGTGGTTTTAGGCAAAGTCTTTGGAACATCGGGTTCCGAAATAGAAATGGGGATAACCGGAGGTGGGATTTGAGCGGTACTTCCTGGAAATTTTTGGTTTGCTCTTTATCCGTTGTCCTCATCGGTTTTCTCATTCCACTACCTCTTTTAGGAGAGAGGATTAGTAGGAAATCTAAGGTCCCTCGTAGAACACCATTATCGAGTAGTTGAATCCTTTCATCACACCCTTCGGGTTTGGGATTGTGTTACTCGAAGAGTACCCAAAGTTGAGGCTTGATTTGAAAGAAACTTCCTAAAATACTCCGCATGTCATTATTCAATTTTTTCCTAAGATTTTATCTCTGTTTAAGTTAACGAGCCTTCTTGTTTCATGATTTGACCTTGCCATATTTCTCACAATTGACTCATTAGCTTTTCAAATAACTCGTAATTTCAGATGGAATCCCTTTTTGAAATGATTATTATGGAGCTTGAAAAGGTGGGTATTTGAAATTCCTTGATTTTGAAAAATTTCGGCGCATGATTAACTTTATTTTGAAAACCTTGATTTTGATGAAAATTGTTGTCCCCGATTGAAATTGTTTTTTTTTTTTTTTTTTTTTTTTTGTTATTTTTTTTTTTTTTTTTTTTTTTTTTTTTCCCCTGATTTTGATTTTGATAATTCCTATTTGACCATTGTTATGCACCGGAGCAAAACCTGGTGTTCCATTTTGATTACTAACACGGTTGGAGGGTTAACTTGAATTGTAAGTTTCCCGTAGTCGCACAAACCTAGCCCTGATTGTTATCGGTAGCCGACAAATTGTACCAAGAATGAGCACCACCACAAGTAACACAAGATTCCTCAACCGCTTTAACCGAAGCGAGAGTGACAACTTTTTTAGAAACAATCTCGACTAAGGTCGAAAGTTGATCCGCAAGCTTATCAATTCTCTCATCCATTTTACTAGAAGTAACATTCATCCTAGAAGCATTTGGTTTATTTCGTGAATAACGTACTTTTGATTTGTTCTCAATTATGTTTAAAGCCTCTCTAGTCGTTTTACTCTAAAGATTTCCACCTGCAACGGCATTTAAGGAGTCTTGTTCATTGTCGTTTAAACCATTGTAAAAGGTATCAACTTGAGTTAACTCCGTAAATCCGTGATGGGGGCATGCTCTAAGCAACTCCTTAAATCGTTCCCAAGCTTCACTAAAAGTTTCCTCGATTTTTTATGTAAAACGAGAAATTTCATTCTTTAAGTGAGTGGTTTTCGAAGGAGGAAAAAATTGGTTAACGAACTTGGTAACGAGATCCTCCTAAGTCAAGATTGAATTTGGTGGTTCTTTCTCGTACCAAGTTTTAGCGGCTCCCTCGAGCGAATATGGAAACATCATAAGCTTAATCACATCGTTAGGCACATTCCTAAATTGTAAAGTCGAGGTAATCCTTTTGAAACTATTAATATGAGCAAGAGGATTATTGTTTTCACGACCGTAAAACGGGTTAGCTTGAACCAACTGAAGCAAATTCATCTTAATCTCAAAATGATCGGCATTGATTTCTGGTAAAACAATAGCTTCTCTGTACCTTTCTGTGGGGGCACGGAGTAGCTCCTTCATGGTACATTCTGCCATAGGTGCAACAATAGTTCGAATCTCGGGTTCGACTATGTTAGAAACTTGTCTTCTCCGACGTCTTAGAATTGTGACGTTTGAATTATTAGGATAATTAGAACGTCTAGTGCGCATGTACTATTTAAAGGAAAATAGAAAAAAAATAATAAGAAAAATATTTTTTGGTTTTTCTAAAGTTTATTCACAATCTAATTTTAACGGACAACGAGAAAGACAACTTGAACCAAATAGTCAAACTTACTTCACGGTAGCTCTTAAAAATTTTACTTTTTAAGGTGAGCCGTATCTCGTAAGTGACACAAATGGTAAGTTTTTTAAATCTTAAATTCGAGTTGGGAACTTATTATGGATAATACCTCAATTGAAGGTATTATTTGTTGGTGTTCTTTTACCAACTTTGTAACTTTTTAAATTAAAAGAGCAAATATTTTTTTATTTTTGTTTTTAATCTTCTATTTATACTAAAAAGAAAAGAAAAATATTTTTTTACTTTTTATTTTTTATATTTTTGATTTTCTTAAAAGCGTAACTTTCGAAAACGAAAGGTTCTTCAAAACACGATCAACAAACTTCAAACGAGAGAATCTTAATCACAAATCCCCGGCAGCGGCGCCAAAAATTGATTGCAGTAAAATAATATATATATATATAAGTATGGAAAATTACCAAACTACCCTTGAGGACAAAGGTAAAAAGGAAAATCTTCACAAATATATATATAATATAATACGTATATTAACCGGGAAGTATGATTCCCGGGTCGTTATTCCCCAACGATTTGTGAAATTAAAAACACGTTTATTGATAGGAAAATTATTTGAATTGGTTCAAAGATTGATTTGATTATCTATATCTACTAATTAAAAACAATAATTAAGACAAGCAAATGATAACAATTAAGCATAAAAACCAATAACGGGCTCGAAGAAAATGCGACAAATAAGCAACTATGATGAAATTAAAACCTATGGATGCAAATTTAATTTCTAAGCCTAAATTAAGATTAACGAAATATTTAAGAAAAAGAAAATTATTTTTTTTTTAAATTTATTATGAATTAAAAACTAGTTTAATGATTAAAAATCCTAGAAAATAACAAATTAATTCCTAAAAATTATAAAAAATGATTTTTAACTTTAGAAAAATCTAAGAAATGATAAAAATTAAGAAAACTATTTTTAACTATTTTTTATATTAAAATCCTATTTTTAAAATTAAATTAAAAAACCTAAAAATGAAATTAAAAATCTTAAAGTGTCATAAATGATTTTAATTAATGTAAACTTAAAAGTATTTATTTTAAAACTAAAAACTATTTTTTTGTATTTTTCTAAAAACTTTTTCTATTTTTTATGGCTTTTCTAAAATTTTAAACTAAGAAAAATGATAAAAATTAAACTATTAATGAGAAAAATCTAGAAAAATCACTAAAAATGCTGGATGACATGAGGAACAAGAGAAAAGTAAAAGCAAATGCCCAACTTATCTAATAAGCTGGGAAATGAACTAAAAAAGCTACGACTTATTTTTAAGACTAAAAACTAAAATGTGTATAACACATTAATGAAAGAAAGTCCTAATGGATGAGCTATTGTAGCATATTGGTAAGGTCTATGGGTTTGTGAAGGCAAGGTCGTGGGTTCGAGTCCCAGCCTTAACTTTTTTAATTTTTGTTTTATTTTTGAAAAACTTAAAAAGCAAAACTGAAGATAAGCTATGAACTAAAACTTTTTGTGAAAACAATAATTTTAAAAGCTGACAAATAAGCTAGAAATGCTTAACAAAACAGACAGAAAAACTTGAAACTTATTTTTGGCTTTTTTTCAGATTTTAAGAACTCTAATATGAATTAAGCTACACTTACCCTAACAAGCTATAATGAACAGAAATAAGCACAAAGTGACAATCTATAAGCTGAAATGCACAAATAAGCATTTATAGAAAACTTTTAAACCAAACAGTCCCTAAGGCACTTTTGAGCTTATATTTAAGTACTCTAATGAAAACTTAAGACCAAATGGCTTAACGAAGCTTAAACTATGACCTACTAGCTACTTAGGAATGCTTTTGAAAAGGAATTTGGAAATCAATTGCTTAATGAAAAAGCCTTTTTAAAATAGACAGTTTAGTACACATATGCTTACTTTGAAAAAGAAGAAACACCATTATTGAGCTTAAATTCAGATGATCAAAAGAGATTTATATTGAAAACCAACTTGAAACAGATAATCTATGATCCTAAACCTCCTTGAAAACCAAAAATCAAATCCTGCAAACAAAATCTACCATCTGATTTGTGGAATAGCTACTTTGTCTTTTTAAACTATCTGGTGCATTTGACATGAATATGACCAAAACTTAAAAACCTGTAAATTCAGACCTAAGAACCTTCTTTCTACTCTATTTTAACACTTATCTAAATACAAATTAAGCAATTACAAAAGCTAGAACTGAATTGAACTATTAATGCAAAAGAACCTTAACAGATTTGAACTATAGGAAATCTAACTTATGAAATACTTATAATTCCTAACTTAGCTTTAAAAAATTTACTCTAACAAGTTTATTTGAGAGTTCAATACCTAAGGCCTAAGACCAAAAGGGCACAAACAGTATTAACTTGTGGTTAACATTGTTATGCCAAACACCCCTTTAACTAGACTCAAAACCATATTAGCTTATGAAAATGAAATTAAGAGCTTAAATCCTAAATACCAGATAACAAATAGCTTATAACAAATCTAATGAACCTATTTCAACAAACAATTAAGCCAGAATTGAAGATCTAATAACTATACTTATATGTTTTTCTTTTTGACAGATTAGAGACAAAAAAAACATTAAAACTAAGATCTAAGCTATATAACTAGAAAACAAATGATCAAACAAACTTAATAGGCACAATAAGACAGATTTAAGCACGATTAAGCAAGAGATAAGCAGAAAATAAGCACATGCAACTTATTAAGCTAAGAGACTTGAATTTAAAAGGAAACTTACAGAAGCATTAGCTAAACAAAGGCTAAAATGCTCAAAGAGCTGTCTACAAGCTCTAGCTTATCCAAGGATAAGCTGGTAAGGTCCAATAAGCTCTTCCATTATAAGCTTATCATCCAAAAAGCTAAAATCCATATCAAGCAAAGGTATTAACTGATTTTTTTTTTTAAATTTAAGTAGATTATATGACTTATTTAAACTCAATCTAAGCTTAGAAACTCAGAAAGCTTATATTGAGCTTATTAGAAGCTTATCAAACAGTGAACAAAAGCACTAGAGTTATTTAAAAAGCTGAAAATTAAAGACAGATTATGAAAGCAAAGATTATTTTTAATAACTGAAAAGTGATTACAAGATACTAAAAATGAGATTACAATAAGCTGAAAAAGTAAATTGCATAAGCTAAGGTTTAAAAACTGAAAATTACATTTTAAGCTAAAAACTAAAAAGGTAAAAAGAAGAACAGATTGTGTGTGAATGTGAATGGCTATTTATAGCCTGAAGATGAAACTTCTAGGTCTCTTGCCCCGCTCCCCTTGTCTTGATCTCAACCCTTGAATAAATTCCAATCATTGAGTCATAATTTGAGCCGTTAGATCACTTTGGCTAGCACACGAATTGCCAACGTGGCATTCCGTGTGTCAGAGCCATTGTGCTTCTTTTTCAAGTCTTTTAGTGCAAAATACTAGTCCTTGGTGTGTTTTCTTCATCCGCGTGGCATTCTCCTTGTGGGTTTCCACCAATGGGAGCGTTTGGTGATGTGTAACTCTGCCAGCATGTCCTTTATCACTTGAATTACATAGCCACGTCACTAATTATGATTTGCCCTTTGTTTTTTAATGCAGGGTAAATAGGGAAGGAGATGAATAGTGGTAACTCCTTTTCCCGCGTGAAAACTTGTACAAAAGGTGAGCGTTTGACTTTGGTGAAATGGGGTTTGACCCTAGGTTTTTATAAAATAGGATTGGGCCGGGTTATGGTTAACAGGAAATGGGCCACGGTTTGTTTTGGTTTATTATAGAAAGATAACGAGTGTTAATTCTTTTTAATAGAAAGTTAACACCGTAAGGGCTTTAAGGGTTATTTGTGAAATATGTTTAACAATGAGGGTTGTTTTAGGTATTTTGGGTTTTGTCATTTAGTGAGTTGACCTTGTTTGACCAAGGGTTGACTAGAGTTGACTATTGATGACCTTGATAGCATTCTCCTGGCTCTTGTACACTCTTTTCCGTTCCCGTGTCCGTGTTTGTCCGATTTTGACCATTTTCTTATGATTTTTGCTATATCCGTACCTACACAATCACAAAGACAAAACAAGCAATATACAAACATTTTAAGCACAATTTTGTCTTTTATGGGACATTTTTGATATAAAACGGATATGTGTTTTCACACATATCAATATCGTTCTGATGTTCACGAATAAAGTCGATTCGATTATGTTCAACCACACAAAAAGCGGTCACAACATACTGTTGGAATAATCTCCAAGTTCTAGATAAATAGTTATAACGATTGGCACGATCGTGAAGATAATATGAATAGTATGCGAGCATAGTTAGACGTTTTTGTTGTGAAGAAGAACCATTGGAACCAACCATCTTCATTTCTTTTTTATAACCATCCTCACCGTACAGTAAAAGGAGAGGAAATTGTAATGACATATAAGAAGGATGTAACTTGTGTACTCGCTGTGGGTGACCCGAACGTTCCTCCAAAACAATATCGTAATCCATGTCGGCCTTATAATACTTTGCAAGTATTATATAAGAAGTGTGAGTAAATAATTAACCAATTAGTTTGACCCGTTTTCTGAAATCACCACTTAATTAAATAAAAAGTTCTTGCATAAACGTAATCGTACGTTTTAAGATTACGAATTAAGTTAAACGATGTTTATAAAGCTTTTACAACAATTATTATGTTATCTTCTAGCTGACAATTAATAAAAATATAATATTATATTTTTAAATTTTTATTCGTTTTCTCTTGACGGGTCGTGTCTAAAATAGTTGTATCATTGTAAAAGTATAGTTTTCGTTCGTTGGTCAGGTTATTGTATAATACAAATTAATATATCTTTAAAATATAACTTAGTCCCTATTATCGGTTTATAAAATAATAGAAGCTTTAGTGAATTGTTACTAAATATAGAAATTTATAGAAATTTATATAAATTTCGCCATGACTTTTCCGTTTATAAAACGATCCCAAGTCGAAAGACTTTGTTGCAAATCAACATTTCCAAATCAATTTAATAGAAAACATCCAAGTAAACTTCAAGTGTATTTATTTGTTATTGTCATTGTTTCCATATTATAAGTCCGTTACGGGTCTAATATAATATATCCGAAAATAATAACTAATCACATTATTTGACCAATTATCCACCATTATATCCGGTTTTAATATTTATAAAACCTTATGTTATATTTATTTGTCGATTTATATTAACCAAACGCACCCTTGTTGTTTCGCTAAACCAACTGCATCCTATGTTGTCGTCTTATAAAACCAAACGCACCCTTCCTTTGAAACGGTTAAGCCAAACGCACCCCTTGTGCATTTCTGATAAACCAAACACCCCTTTATGCAAATCTGTCCAACCAAACGCACCCTATGGCGCAATCTGTTAAGCCAAACACACCCAAGGCTGTTTTCCCGCCAAACCAAACACGCCCTTGTTGTGAACCTGCCAATCGAACGCACCCCTTGTGCGTTGAAACTGCACAGCCAAACGCTCCCTTAATGGCAAACCCTATCCAAACGCACCCTTATTCGTGTACCCCAAATCCATACACACCCCTTTGGTCATTTTTAAAGACCAAACGCACCCTTGTGCGTTTACACAGCCAACGCGCCCTTGCTGCGTTTAATCAAACCAAACGAACCTAAATCTATTTACAAACCAAAACCAACGCACCCATTTATGTGATAAACCCAAACCGAACGCACCTTTT
>BQNB010119666.1:0-12663 GCA_026074375.1 Tanacetum coccineum
TTATTCCGCTGCGTGATCAATGTTATGATATCCTAGATGGGCAAAACGATCTATGAAGCCTACAATTAGGTTTCAACAAATCTTATCATAAATATCACCTTTATGAGGAAGCTTCAATTCAACAACATGTAGACATGAGAATTAAGTAATCAATTATAAAGTTTCAATATATGATGAAAAAATTACATAGGTTAACTAAAAGATTCATATTTCAATACTAATTTTAACACAAAATCGTATAAAAATCATAAATACATACCGAAGATGAGCAAGATCCAGGCCGCAAGACATATACTTTTCAAACAATTTCAAAGCTCCCCAAGAAATCAACCACTGGATTTTTACAACATTAATAATCGAAACGTCGAAAAACATGTCATTATTACTACCCAAATAAAATGACGCACCTTTAGTTTAAAACTGAAATCCTCACTTCCTGTTAATGAATGCCTATCACCGGATGATTCGGGGGGTGCTGTCGGTGGCAATAGAACTCATTTTTGTACCTCACCCAAAATTTTGAAACAAAAAAAACAAAATTAGTTTCCAAAAACGTTAATCCTAATTTGATATGAGAAAAATCAAACCCTAACAAACTCGCTTCGATCGCCTATGTGTATCTATGTGTGTTCTTTGAGAAGATTCCGGCACTAACAAAACCCCTAAATTTTTACAGGAAGAAGCTTGATGGTTTTGGAGATTATTTACAGGATGAAGCTAAAGGCTACTGTCGATTGAAGGGCTTCATCATAAAGGCTTTACAATTCTTTGGAGTTATGTAGATTGTATGCATAAGGGTTGTGTACTAATGGTTGTTTGTCTTGCACCCCCTCATAATGAGTTCTTGTGCATTAAATTAGAGGAGTGAAAAATTAGATATAATAGATATGTTTCAGAAAACACAATCTATGTGTGTATATGTTGGATCAATGTAAGTACACATAAAGTTCAAAAATACATTCTCTTTTACTTAAATACTAATGTATTAAAATGATTTTTTTTCTCTTGTTTAAACAACCTAAGATCAAATAAGATAAATTGATGAAAAGATTTAAACGCGTTATAAATTAAAGCGTTGGAAATATTTAAGTGACGAGTTTTAACACGTGATCTATTAAAGTTATTTGTTCAAGACAATATTTTTCAATATACTTGACAAACTATTGAACTCTTATTCCTAAGTGGATTACCACACTCGAAAAGATATACAAGATGTTTATATAACATTTGTAAATAGAGTGATCTATGCTTATATGCAATTGAAAATCAATTTCGCAACTTAGTGCAAGAAATCTAACATAAGTCTTATTAGTGCATAACCATGAATACTAATAACGAATAACTTACAAAACATATATTACACATATGTTTCTAGATAGCTTAATTACGAAATGCAACAAGCACATAAGAGATTCACTAACTATATTAAGACGCACACACACAAAATAATCATTTAGCATAACACACAAAAATACTTGTCGCCGTTTTGTGTATTAGATACAACATGCATACTTAGCTCGGCTTTATTTGAAGATGAATTAGTTTCCTTCCCATTTCAAAAATTAACCCAGTTTAATATTTTGAAAAGATAGATACACCGGTTTTAAAAGATACACCGACTAGAAAGGAAAGGATAAAGTACAAGTTTTACGTTAAAACGAAACTTAACGTTTTGAATACTATGTTGTATTTTGCATTTATGACTTACTTAAGTTTGGAATCAATACTTGAAAGTATATTTATATTAAAGTAGACTCAATTACCTTTATAATGACTGTTGGGACGACTCCTACGGACTTACGGTTGATTTTATATGAATTTTTGAAGTTCACAAAAATCTGCCGAAATGGTCCCAGATATATATGGGGACCGTCTGTAGAAGACATGGGACCATCTAGAACAAATAAAGGACCGTCAGTTGCTCCAGATTCGCCCTTTTTTGTACAAACTCATTTAGCGACTTAACGAAAAGACGTAAAACTTAATAAACTTAATACCGAACATATAACACATATATTAAGCATTAGTTATACTTTAAGGACTTTCAAAAACATTTACTAAAATCGTTTTAACAATGCTAAGAGTTACTTCTATTAGAGTACATATTATATTTAATGTAATCGGCCCATTGGCCTAAGCCCATAGTCTAGAATATTCTATTGTATCTTATATATAGGTTGGTTGTTATCAATAATCATGAAGCAATCAAATAATATAATATGGTACCACAGCCTATATCGATCCACTCCTAAAATATCTCATCTCAGTCGTCCCCTCCCCTATTCTTTCTCTACCTCAATTTTTTTTCAACAAAAAAATGTTATTGTTCATCGAAAAAAGAAAAAAAAAATTATTGTTATGGCTTCTCATGATCAACAATGGTATATGGATACTGGAGCAACTTCTCACCTTTCATCTCACACCGGTAACCTTCAAACCTCTTCTCTTAATCGTAATTTTCATTCAGTTATTGTCGGAAATGGATCATCTATACATGTCACCCACTCTGGTCATGTACAAATCCCTAATCCATATCATCCCCTTCACCTTAGAAATATTCTTGTCACACCCAATATCATTAAAAACCTTGTTTCAGTACGAAAATTCACCACCGATAATAAATGCTCCATTAATTTTGATCCATATGTTTCACTGTATGAGGTTATCATACCCGTCAAACCCTTCTTCATTGTAACAACACGGGTGATCTACACCCTTTACACGTTGCCGCTTCAGCCTTCGTCCTATTTACCAATAACCATTCCCTTTGGCATCAACGTCTTGGTTACCCTAGTGACGCTGTAATTCAAACACTGTCGTTACGTGGCTTTGTGTCTTATAATAAAAACACTCAACACTTGTGTCGTGCCTGTCGGTTAAGTAAACAAACAAAACTTCCCTTCCAACGATCTACATCTATTGTTACATCTCCCTTTTACATTATTTACTCAACCTTTGACATCTCAAAGTCCTCTAGGCATGAGTGGATATAAATACTATGTCCTTTTCTTAGATCACTATTCACATTTTTTTTGGGTCTACCCACTTCACAGAAAATCTGATGCGCAGTCAAAACTTCTACACTTCCGTGCCTTTATAAAAACCCAATTCAACCGTGAAATCAAATATTTTTAATGTGATCAGGGTGGAGAATTTGACAACAACTCCCTTCATGAATTATTTTCCACTAATGGCATTCAATTTCGTTTTTCATGCCCACGTACATCTCAACAAAATGGCAAATCTAAACGCATGATTTGTACTATTAATAACGTAGTATGTTCTCTCCTCTTTCAAGCCCGTCTTCCTCCCGAGTATTGGGTCGAAACACTACTCACTGCCACTTACTTACTTAATATCCTCCCCTCCACCTCCATCAGCAATGACATCCCTTACACAAAATTATTTAACAAACTAATATCTTACACCCATCTTCGCACGTTTGGATGCCTTTGTTACCCTTACACCTTTCCATCACACAAACTTGCCCCTCGTACCACACCATCTATCTTTCTCAGGTACCCTTACAATCATCGTGGATATTGGTGCCTTGACCTGAACACCAACAAAATTATCATTTCTCATCATGTCACATTTGACAAAACTGTTTTTCCCTTTGGCTCTATGACTCCAACTAAACCCCTCTCATACCAATTTTTAGATGATAATCTAGACACCTTCCTCATTGCACTTCGCCTACTTACCACACCTACTTCTTCTCAACAAACACTACCACAAACAATCCCACAAACAACCCCACAAACAAATCCACAAACAACTCCACAATCAACACCTCCAACTCCTTTATCAACACCATCACCACAAACAACACCGACATCACCCACTACCCCACCACCACCACCACCCACCTCGCAACACCCTATGGACACACGCTCTAAATTTGGGATTATAAACGCTAACCCCAAATACAACTTACATGTTCCCAACTCCTCCCCTATCCCCAAGTCTCCTTTCCATGCCCTTCGAGATCCTAACTAAAAACAAGCAATATGTGACAAATATAAATCTCTCATTGACAATAACACCTAGGTACTTGTTCCTCGCCCATCAAATGTCAACATTGTTCGCTTTATGTGGTTGTACAAACACAAATATAATGCGGACGGGTCCTTAAATCGGTACAAAGCTCGACTAGTTGCAAATGGTCATAGTCAACAACAAGGCATCGACTACGATGAGACATTTAGCCCCGTTGTCAAACCTGCTATCATACGGACTATTCTTAGCCTTTCAGATTCTCGACAATGACCTATTCATCAGTTAGACGTGAAGAATGCATTTCTTCACGACCATCTTAGAAAGACAGTGTACATGCACCAGCCACTAGAATTTACTAACTCGGCTCATTCTGATTATGTTTGCCTTCTGCAAAAGTCGCTTTATGGCCTTAAGCAGGCCCCCCGAGCTTGGTTTCAATGATTTTCTAGCTATATTATTCGAGCCGGTTTCTATCACAGCAAAACTGACTCGTCTCTCTTCATCTTTCACAAGGGGCCAGACACAGCTTACTTACTACTATATGCGGATGATATCATTCTTACAGCTTCTTCTACTTCACTCCTGCAACGTATCATCTCTTTACTAAATGCGGAATTTGCTATGACAGACCTTGGCCCACTCAACTATTTTCTCGGTATATCTGCCACGCGTACTACCTCAGGCATATTCTTGTCTTAGACGAAATATGCTACCGAGATTCTTGAGCAAGCACAGATGCTTAATTGTAATCCTTGCAGGACTCCAATTGACACCGAGAAGAAGCTTGGACCTGAAGGATCACCGGTCACTGATCCTACTTTAAATCATAGCCTTGCCGGATCACTTCAATACCTCACCTTTACCCGACCTGATTTGTCATATGCAGTTCAACAGTTATGTCTTTACATGCATGATCATCGAGAGCCACACCTTAATGCTATGAAACGTGTTCTTTGTTATCTTCAAGGAACCACTGATCTTGGATTACAGCTATTTCGGTCCATTACATCACAGCTTATTGCATACTCTGATGCTGACTGGGCAGGTTGTCCGGCTACGCGTCGATCTACTTCTGGATACTGTGTTTTTCTTGGTTACAACCTCTTGACGTGGTCCTCCAAACGTCAGGACACGTTGTCTCGTTCTAGTGTTGAGGCTGAATACCGCGAGGTTGCGAATGTTGTAGCTGAGACATCTTGGATTCGCAACCTTCTTTGTGAGCTTCATACCCCACTTTTCACAACGACCTTGGTCTACTGTGATAATGTCAGTGCTGTATACATGTCTGCAAACCCGGTGCAACATCAGCGCACCAAACATATAAAAATTGACATTCATTTTGTTCGTGACAGAGTAGCAGCAGGTCATGTTCGAGTTCTTCATGTCCCTTCTCGATTTCAGTATGCAGATATCTTCACAAAAGGACTCCCATACCCGTTGTTTACTGATTTCAGATCCAGTTTGAGCGTCCGCAAATCTCCCGCTTCAACTGCGGGGGCATATTAAAGTACATATTGTATAGTTAGTGTAATCGGCCCATTGGCCCAAGCCCATAGTCTAGAATCTTCCTTTGTACCCTATATTTAGTTGGCTATTATATCAATGAGAATCAAGCAATCAATCAAATCAATATTCTTTATTAACATTTCATGAACATCAAAAATTAACCATGAACATTCCAAACATAACACTTAACCATTAACAACAAAACAATTAACATTACAAACATAACCATTAACATTATAACATCGTACATTTGCATTAATTCTAAACTTGGCTTTACCTTACCACGTACCTTGTGTGGCTCTTTCTTGACACGTGAAGAAAGGCTAGCCTCGCCAGCATAGAATTTTGTCACTTAGTACTTTAGCATCTTGTTTTAATGGAAGTACGGACAATGAGCGTTCTGAATATTCTTGTAGTATGAATGTGCTTTGCAGCTACGGTGGTGAGCATGTATACCATAAAAAACAAAAATTATTGTCCTAAACTTTATTGGAATTGTTTTACAACTTATGTTGTTAAATGAACTTGTATGCAACCTTAGTTTGCTTGTGGTGTCTAAATCCATTTTGATCATTGCTCTACTGCACGTTTGCAGTTCAATTGTACAAACCTTAAAAGTTATAATTTTTTTAATCATGATAGGCGTCACTTCTCTTCTCAACTACACACATTGCTAGAAGACATGATATCATTGCTAGAAGACATGTTAATCAAGAGTAATCAATCAAACAACCAATGTGTGATCCATCTCTTTTACTTTAAAACTAAGAAGATATGTTAATCAATGTGTATGAGACACCATTTAACTTATTATTACTTCGTATAAATTAGTATAATCATTTAGTTACTTACATCTAAGTTCAATGTGCCTACCACATTTGTCTAAACTATACATTCTACCTTCTCCTTTTTTTCTAAACCCTAATTAGAAAAATGAATTCATGTTAGACAATCAACTCCTGAAAATTTATACACAGTAAGTGCCTTTTTATGAAAATTAGTGTCTGTACAAAACAACAAAACAACTTATCTCTTTGTTTTCGACAAAATAAGCAGTTAAGAGGGTGTTTAGGATTGCTTATTTAAACTAGTTGTATACTAAAAATGTAAGCATGCTAGTTAAAGTACAGATTTTCGTTTACAATATATATACCATATTCAATCCGTAAAGTTAATCAATAGGATCTATATGATATTCAATCCGTAAAGTTAATCAGTCACATAAGTATGAAAAGCTATAATTGTGTCTGTCATTTCAACAAACACTTTGTGTGCATCTTGATACAAGTTTCGTACGTATGAAACTTGAAAGCGAAAGCTTAATGAAAATGAACTAAACGAAAGAGACAACATAACCAAATGATTATATATCTCTAAAATTACCTGATTTTGTTAAAAATGTTGTCAAGAAAGTAACATGTTGTCAACAAAATTTAATAACCTAACAAAAGACATGAAATTAATTTCAGTAACCAAACTAATGATCCACGTATGAAAATGAATTAGAGGTTCAAAAAAGAATAAGTTTGGATGTGTGTTACTTACCAATTTACCATGCCTTGAATCTCTTAGGTGACGAATTACCATCTGCATAGGTGACCAATCTCTGCTAGGGATGTGTGTTATATTCTCTGTTGTGTAATTTACTGACGGTTTTGAAACTGCTAATTTCAGTTCTTAGAATCGTGGGATGGAATGAATGAATTAAAACTTAGAAAACCGACAGGGGGAGAAGTTTAATGTAAGTTTACTCTGCGCAACTCACCTTCTTCTTTGATTTAGGGACTTCATTTACTTAGTTTCGCCTCAGTGAATAGTGAGTGTTTCTTCTTAAACTCAGGTTGAACATTTTGAAGGAATGACTGTTCATTCAGTGACTTTGAGTAATGTTTAAGAATACCTAACGCTTAGAATATTTTTATTCAAATCCTAAGATAAAGATCATTGGGCACCGAATTGGCTCAACATTCCCGCCTCACCATTATATCCGATACTTTCTCTCTCATTTTTCCCTCCAAGTTTTGGCGAGGACAAGTCCTCTCCGGTTTATTTGACCAAAACATTGACCATTTTTAGCATTTGATTAGCCGTAATTACCCATAACTAATCATAGTGGTGACATGGCAATGTCTTTGGCGTGGACGTGTTCCTGCCAAATAGTTTGGTTGACTTTGTTGACCACCACAAAAGTTTCTTATAGACCCATAAAATGTCAAAGACCCAATGAACTAATCCCGGCCTTCCATCTCTTTTAAATCTACGGTGTAGATTAATACCTCTTTTATTTATTAAAAAAATAAATAATATCTGTAAGGGTAGGATAGTCATTTACTTTTACAAATCTATCTCTCTCACTAAGTTTACTTTCTCTCTCTATCCCCAAAATCAATCGTTCTAACCATAACCCAATCTCTAACCCTAACCCTAACCCCCAAATCAATCGTTCTAACCATAAAAACAATCATTTCTATCCCTAATTTTACCCCTAAAACGATTGATGGATATTGTTGCTGAATGTGCGGCTAGAAAGGCGGCTAAATCGGAGGTCCAATCATCCTTGTCACCAGTTGCCGACGACGATAACTTATCCGATTAATGCTTTCTTTTTATGCTTATTTTGCTTATTAGGCTTAGTTTTTATGCTTATTCTTGTTTTTGTGCTAAATATGCTTATTGATAGTCACTACAAGAATCCTGATGATTACCCACGATAATTACACACAAACATTGATTCATGGGTATTCACCCACACATTTCCCACAAATTACCCATCATTAGCGAATTAGAAAATAGTTCAAGTTTACCCACTAATTTCCCGTAAGTTTTCCCATGGAATCACCCACAATATTGTATTTTGTGTGTAATTTGTAGGTAAATTCTTTGCGCAAAAGTGTTTCCCTCCGATCACCCACAAGTTCAAATATCGTGGGTAAATATATCAGTAGTATCGTGGGAAATTTTTTGTTGCCCATGAATTACACACGACCATCAATGCACGTGGGTAAACATTCGTGACTATTTTGTGGGTAACTAGATACGCATGATCAGTTTTAAGGGTACTTAGAGCGGTAAATTTTTGTCGATAAATTAAAAAAAAATTACAAAACTTTTTAAAATTTTATAAAAAACTTCGCACTTTTTTAAAAAATTAATTTTTTTTTTATATTTCGCACTTTTTTACAAAACTTTTTAAATTTTTATTGTACTTTTTAAAAACTAAGATTTTAAAAAATACAAAATTTTTAACATTTTTTTTAAAAACTAAGATTTTAAAAAGTACAAAAAAAATTTTAAAAGTTCTGTAATTTTTTTTAAATTTTTTCACGAATAATAACGTAAAAAATTAAATTTTAAAAAATTTAAAAAACGCTAAAAAAATTTAATCTTTTTTTAAAAAAATTTGTAAAAAAAATCTTAAATATTTTTACGAATAATAATGTAAAAAGGTTGTTTTTTTAAACAAAATTAAAAACAAACAAAAACTAATTTTTTTAACCTCGTTAATACTTAACGGAAAAAAAATTCACAGTTAGTCCAAGGGATGTATCGTGCCTCAAAACATTGACGAAGGGATGTGTTTTGGACAAATTTTTAACAAGGGACGTGAGACAGTTTTTTGAGAATTCATAGGGATGATTTCTGCACTTCCCTCTTTTTTTAAATTTTCAAGAACACAATTTAAGCCTTACAAGTTTTTAAGCTATGTTTACAATTATTTAATACACTAGTACATCTATACAACATCTATAATTAATGTTATGCTTAAAATAAAATGAATATCCGATGACGATAACTTATCCGATTAATGCTTTCTTTTTATGCTTATTTTGCTTATTAGGCTTAGTTTTTATGCTTATTCTTGTTTTTGTGCTAAATATGCTTATTGATAGTCACTACAAGAATCCTGATGATTACCCACGATAATTACACACAAACATTGATTCATGGGTATTCACCCACACATTTCCCACAAATTACCCATCATTAGCGAATTAGAAAATAGTTCAAGTTTACCCACTAATTTCCCGTAAGTTTTCCCATGGAATCACCCACAATATTGTATTTTGTGTGTAATTTGTAGGTAAATTCTTTGCGCAAAAGTGTTTCCCTCCGATCACCCACAAGTTCAAATATCGTGGGTAAATATATCAGTAGTATCGTGGGAAATTTTTTGTTGCCCATGAATTACACACGACCATCAATGCACGTGGGTAAACATTCGTGACTATTTTGTGGGTAACTAGATACGCATGATCAGTTTTAAGGGTACTTAGAGCGGTAAATTTTTGTCGATAAATTAAAAAAAAATTACAAAACTTTTTAAAATTTTATAAAAAACTTCGCACTTTTTTAAAAAATTAATTTTTTTTTATATTTCGCACTTTTTTACAAAACTTTTTAAATTTTTATTGTACTTTTTAAAAACTAAGATTTTAAAAAATACAAAATTTTTAACATTTTTTTTTTAAAAACTAAGATTTTAAAAAGTACAAAAAAAATTTTAAAAGTTCTGTAATTTTTTTTAAATTTTTTCACGAATAATAACGTAAAAAATTAAATTTTAAAAAATTTTAAAAACGCTAAAAAATTTAATCTTTTTTTAAAAAAATTTGTAAAAAAAATCTTAAATATTTTTACGAATAATAATGTAAAAAGGTTGTTTTTTTAAACAAAATTAAAAACAAACAAAAACTAATTTTTTTTACGATAAGTTTTTTTCTAAAATTAGTGCGATGCGTAAATTATTATCACGAAAAACATATAATCGAATAATATTGTTCGTCAAAAAATTTGATTACATGGTACCCGTCACTATAACGCGTAAGTACCCTGCTAGTTTTATTTTATAAAATATATACTTTTTATTTTAAATAATCGATAAGGCTAGAAAGATATACAATTATACACAATTTCATATTTTTATATTCATATTAAATGAAATATTAAGTACTTAAGTATACAAATATATGCATTGGATAAAATAAATTCATTTTGCTATGTTATAGAGGGAAACTTCCCGCCTTTGTGCTCTATGGAAAATTAGAGTATTACTCAAACAATTCAAATTTTAACCCTTTAAAACTGAATTCCCACTTTCCACATATCACGCATGCTAATAAGATAAGGTTTCACATTTTCAATTAACCAACACTTGATCGATCTTGTTCAACCTTTTCGGTGGTGAATGACAAATCACCAATATTTTAATTATTCTATTGTCATCTCTAACACAATTTGATATATCTCAAGCACTTCTGTAACACAAAATCTGGAAATTTGTAAGTTTGTTCATGCTACTAACATCATAATGATCATGTGATGCTACGATCATGTATGTTTTGTTTTTCGTAAAGAAGCAATAAAATTAGGGCGTCCAAGAACTCAAATGACTAGAGTGAAACTTTTGGTTGTTGTGGCTGAGACTAAATACAAATTATCTAATTTTTTCAGAATTTAGTAAAGGAAGGAAGCCTTTATTAATAGGTGTGGCAAATCTCTATTGGTGGACGGAAGAATTTATTTAATAGGGGGTGGACTTAGCGCTATTGGTGTGGAATGTGGTCTGGTCCATAGTTAGCATGTTACTTTGTTTGCACGCTGTGTCACTGGAAGAGTCGGTGACTGGGTCGCATGGCGGGAAGGGGTTAGTGTGGGGTTGGGGGGGAGGGCCGGGGGAGGGCTTTAGATTGGGTTAAGGCCAACTTTTTGGCAATCGTTAATGCGTGCGATAGTGAGGCTTTAAGGGGGGAGTAGACAACCACCCCCCCCCCCCCCCTCCCCCCACCCCCCCCCCCCCCCCTCCCCCCCCCCCCCCCCCTCCTCTAATTCAAAGTGTTGGTTACGCGAAATTGCTGGAGGTTGTTGGACGACAGGTTAGATGTGTTTCTTAATATTGGTATACACACACACGACTGGGGGGGGGGTGGTGCGATAGTGTATGGCGGATAGGAAAGAAGTGGTAATGTAGAGTAGGTCCTCTGGAAGGCGGTGGATTAATGGGTGGACCTGTGAGGATTCATACATATATTGATTCTTAACCACAATGAAGGTAGTTTGTACTTATATAAAGAGAACATAGCATTCTTATGTGAGACGCTAGTTAATCGGGGCATTAAAGTTTGCATAGGATGTAGTGTATGTTTGTGAAGTTAAGGAAGGTAGGAGGTGAGGAAATTAACAACCCCCTTTCCCCCCCCCCTCCTACCCCCCCCCCCCCCCCCCCCCCGGAGGCCATAGAGTGTGGACGGTTTTGATAATTGGGATCGGGGCAAGTGAAGGAAGAGGGGTGCTATAGACTAAAGATTCATCTGTTGAATCATAATCAGTCGCTGAAGAGTCAGTGACAGCACCTAAAGGATCAATTATGTCTCTTTGTGATTCAGCTAGGAGTATCCTACCAATATCATGATTTGGCAGAATAAAACCTTCAACTTCAGACAACCAGGGTCGTTCAACACCAGGTATGGTCACTTTTGTGTCATCAGCTGAAGATTTTATAAAGACTAGGTCTTTTTGCCCTAAACTGGAGGAATCTTTAATGAGTTGATCAACTCCTATAATTCTTTTCTTTTGAGAGGGGATTTGTTCACTGATACACTGATTTACTTTGTTTGAACTGTTAAGCCATGTTTTAGTGATTGTTTTTAGCTCTTTCAGTTCAGATCTTAAGTTTTTATTCTCTCTGAGAATTTTAGTGTTTACATGCTGCATGGTAAGAAAATCAAGTTTTGCTTGTTTTAATACTAAAAGGTGTTCTTTGCATGTATTCAGTTCATGAACAAGATTTCTATGTTTTGAAAAAAAGATTACTTCTTTGTTCTTCAACATAATTTAGATCAGTACACAAATAATCTAGACATACTTTTCTATCATCATTATCTTCTATTTCAAGAAGAGTATGTACCTTTCTCATGGAGATCTTTACCCATTCATCATTTATGGCACCTTCTTTGCTGACAGCATTATTTTCTTCAGTTAGTGCCATGAGTACTTTCACTTCCACCATCTCATTGTCATCTGATGACACTTTTTCTTCATCCCATTCATAGGCTTCAGGGATAAGACATTTGTTCTTTATCATAGGAGGTTTAGAAGCTGAATCACTTGAACTTAAAAGAGTTAGTTTAGCCTTGACTTTGTTGTATTTTTCTTCAATGT